>JBBPMD010000101.1:0-52213 GCA_038090095.1 Zangia roseola
TCGCGAATGGAATACAAAAACACGCACTGCGAGTTCGTGAACACGATCTTCATCGAATCCGAATTGCATCGTAGCAAATTTGGGGCCATCACGAGCCCCATGTTCGCAGCCGTCATCTTCGTGTTGGCCAATACCTTCTCCTCCAAAAACAATTGCAGAAAGCTGATGGTGAAGAGCACGACTCTCCGATTGATCGTGGGCAGTCGCCGGACGATCCCGATACACAACGTTGGTTCAGACGCCGCAGTAATACAATCGTTATACAGTTCTTCGGGCACAAGCGGGTCCAGGAGCTCACGAAGCCACAGCTTGAGCAGTGACGCAAGTACATGTGGGTCGTCGACGTTCTCGAGCGTGTAATATCCTCTATCGATTCTGATCTTGAGCTCCGAGACAAGATCGCCATCGCCTGGGACACGAAAGATCCCTTCGCATCTCGTACCGCCCAGCGCGAGGATGCCGTCCGCAAGGAATGGAAGGATGATCGGTATCTTCTCGTTAGGATAATTGCGTTCTTGTAGACGCATCACTGCATCCAAGGATTCCCCGAACGTGGATGGGTTGAACGCTGCATCAGACGCAGTCTCGATTTCTGCCACAGACGGTGGCTTTCCCCTTGGACCCTTTTTCGATATCGCCGTCAACCGTCGTAGACAGTGTTTTGCCATAACGTCCACCCGGCCCTCCGATTGAGATATTCGTTGGAGAATGAAAGATCGCAGATACGTCTCGAAGTTTTTTGATGGAGGGAATGCGATCAACAGGACGCATAGCATTTGCCACCCCTTGAACACGCTTTCCGGGTTCGGATTGCCACTTAATTGTTTCATTATTTGGCAGTATATCTCGTCCCGTAGTTCCCCGTGCGCGAGGCCCTCTCCCAATAGCCATCGCTCCTCCTCCAGAAGGCCCATTGAATTACTGAGAAGCGAACTCGTCGACCCATTGTGGACAGGTATCCCAGCTGGCTTTTCCCGCTCGCGATCACTCATGATATGTTGGATCACCTTGAAGATCTTGACTGCGTCCGTTTTCAGCGAGCGATTTAGCGTGAGGAGAGGCGATGTGAGTGGGGTCTTTTGTCATGTCATCATTTGCGCGACCGGCACTTTGCGACGGAAGATGAATCCTGTACGATGCGTAGAGAAGTACTGTCTGGCGTAGTCTGATTCCACGAATTGTTGGATATCGGATGCGAGATCATGAGGGAGCACGGGATATGTTCTGAGAGACAATTGTCAGCCAACTCTACCCTGACGAACCATAGAAATACAGACCCGGATGCGAGCGTTGCTATGGGATTACGGGTGGGCAGAAGGCATTCCGAGGCCGCGACTGGGATCGGTTTGCGTGCCGACCGGCTCTTCAGGGGGCTCATGTCCAACGAAGCCTCTGCGCAGACTAATTAAGATCTCTATATTTGTCGATGAACAGGACATACCTTCGTTAGGAAATGGATTACGGATAGTCTTGCCATTCACGGTTGGTGGCGTCGACATGCTCCGCGTCATCCAGAAGGCACTATGTGCCGAGTGTATGCTCTTCGCCGGAGATTGCATGATGTCACGCTTCTCCTTGGTCCTTGTACCAGAACTACTCGTACTTGGTCGAGGCATGCTCTCCGCGGCCCCTGGATGAAGTGCCATGGGATGTCCATTTTCCGATGCCGACCTCATCTCGGATAAGGAAAGCATCTCCACCGCGGCGTTCAAACTTTGCGGTGCTGGCGATCGGTAGGGGATGTACGAAGAAGACTTGGATCTTGATCGCGATGGAGACCCGTCCTCGGTGTCGGTCATTACACCGTTGCTAACGCCATCGTGCCGTTGTTTCTCCTCCTTGGGACTCGACTTGCCATTTGCAGAACTGAGTGATATCGACTTACGAGAAGCGGGCGTAGAAGGCTCTGAGGCGTACGGGGATGCTGGGATCGGGGGGAGATTGCTATGCAATCCGTTCGACCAACTTCGGGTAGTCGAGCCGTTCGGATGTCCATGCTGATCGTTTGTGACAGAGCGTCTGACAGCTGGGGGCTGTTGCTGTTGTTTCTTGGAAGGACTTGCGCTCGTCGTCGCGGTGATTCGACCGGGGGAACTGCGCGTTGACGAATATGAAGGTCGTGTGTGCAGATCCGTGTTGCCCGATCGAGGTAAGACATGGCGGGTATCCTTGTCAACACCGCCGGTCTGTGCCCTGGCCCGGCGATTAGCTGGGCAGTCAGGCGTCGCGACCTGCCCATTCGTCGACGCTCTTTTCCGGATGCCAGTTTGGGAGAGACGACGACCGAGGGTTGTTTGCTAAGACAATAGAGTGTGCATAAGCTGCGAACGAGAACGGAGAGTAGGAGACCGACTTGCCTGGATGACAGTCAGGGGGATAACGAATCCATTTGGGCGTTCCCAGACGGTCTCCCCGGTTTTGGTTTGGTAATAATATGCTATCCCACCCCGAGACTCGTCGCTGAGCTCCCACCATTCGCCATCTTCGCTGGGAGGGAGACTAGAAGACGGAAACCGTTAAGACACGGAAACACGATTTGAAATTTGCAACAATGCAACTCACACAAAGGTGCCCACTGGAGGGTCCCAACTTACTTGACCGGTTGCTGGACACGCAAAGAACGTCGAGGTGGTCTTAAAGAAACCCCGCAAGCTTGTATCGGTTATCGACAACGCGGAAGACGGGACAAGACGCACCTGTGGATCGACCAACGTGACCCAAAATTTTGCCCCCCAAGTCGAGCTGTCCGGGTCAAATGGCGACGAGAAGGTTGCCGATGGACGAGGGCTCTGCAGCGGCTCTCCGTTAACGTTTACTTGTGGCACCACTATCGCCAGCTGAGCAGAAGGGTCATTGGGTGTCGCGTCGGTGAGTTTTGGAGACGACGGGGCTGGTGGCGTTGCGGTATTAGTATCGAGTGCGGTTTGATCGAGGGTCTTATCGGGTTCGGGGGTGGTCATGGAACGTAGTTTTGGCGTTCAAGTGCGGATCGCGAGTAGGAGGAGGACAAGTGCAAACTGGACGACTCCAAGGTAAAATACAAAACGACGGTGAGCTTGATTGATACTGCGGGGGTTTACTGAACCGACCGAGCAGGTCAACTTGCCAAACTAGAGACGCTAAAAATTTGCGGCAGCGAAAGCGAGCTTTGGGTGCAGATAGACCCAGTCTTCCCGTAAACCCGTTTAGTAACTATTCCGTATGTATGTTCGCTTATTCGCTTAGCAACTCTCCCCTGACCGGCTCATCGTTGCTAGTACTGAGCGGACAATTTTCTAGCATACTCTGATCCGTCGATGCGACCGCCCCAATCGACCCGCTGAAATGAAAAGCGTGCGCGGTTGCCGACTCGAGGAAGTTGACAATTGCGTTGTCAATGCCAACCAGATGATTTCTTCGCATCTTCCACAAACTTGTGCAACACCTCTACGTCCGCTCGATCCCCACCCAATGATCTCTCAACCCGTTCATATATCCGCGCCAGTCCCCTGTATATGTCGCCTTCTTTCCCACCCACGAATTCCCCGATCTCCTCCATCTCGCCCACCCACCGGTACGCCTTAGCAGGCATCGACGGCACGGCCTTTATTATACGGTCTATAACAGCTGGTTGTGAAATACCCAGTTCTTTGAGCAACGCCTCAGCCGTCGCTGGCGATGATGCGTGCGCAGCTAACACGGCGTCAGAATCAATTCATCCATTTTAAATTGGTGCTCACCCAAAATCATCGTCGTACACAGGCCAGTTGTTCCCTTGGAGATGCCCTCCATACAGTCCTCAACTGCGATGTTCGTATATGAAACAGAAGCCCGCTCACCGCATATGACATCTTGAGCGCGCTAGCATCTCCCACGCCTGCACCTTCTCCCGTCAGGGGTGAAATCTTTAGCCCATACTTGGAGAGCGCCACAAAGGCATCGAGCACGCTTCTATCTTCTGTCGCAGCTGACGCATAGAACGTAGGATCATAGCCATCCCTCGGCGGTCCTCCGATGATACCGGCATCTACGAACTTGATTCCACTGCCAGCGATGATCGCTGCGATCTGTTTCACTGTCTCCGGATTGACAGCATTGCAATCCACGAACACAAAAGGTTCCATGCGGGTTCGTCTTCCTCGGCTCGAGACAGCGTTTCGAACTTTCTCGGCAAACGTGACGGCGTCTCGAGGAGGAAGGATGCTCAATATCCAGTTTGCCTCGGCTACGATATCAGTCAGAGAGGTGTCAACCATTCCTGCTTCCTTGGCACGTCCGTGCGTCTGCTCAGAGCGTCCGTCCAGGTTGGTGTACACTGTGCAACCGGCGCTCGTGAGCCTCTTGGCCACCGCGGAGCCCATTGATCCTGCTGCGATAACTGCAAACCGAGGTCGAGTGTCCATGTGGTAAGAGAAAAAGGGAGATGGCTATAGATAGACCCCGGTCACTCCTGGCATTTGCATTGGGTCTATTTCGAGCCGATATCACCCGACGAGGGATTGGTCCGGTGTCATTTAAATTCCCGTAGGCAGGTCCATAGTGACAGTTGTTCCTATTGGTGTCGTTGGCAGTATCCTGGACGCAAGCACGAGGACGACCTTGAATAGAATACCTAATGGGCGCAAGCCTTAATTAGGCATCACAAAGAGCAAGTCCATCGCTGTCGTGAATCTGATGGCATTGATGGCGAGTCCAGAGATGTATACTCGTGTGTGATGGTGGGTGTCAGTGCCAAGATGTTGGCAAGCTGGCTTGGGATAGGATGGTCCTCTCAGGGAGGTTCATGATACGCCTTGGCGTTGCCCCAACAAGGATCTACAATATGACGATGACTCCTGTGAAGGTGATCGATTCGGACTCTGAGTACTGCAAGCCTGATATGAACGCCGTCTTCGTATGGCCAACTTGAAGAAGTCAGAATGGAAGTGCAGCCGTTAATGGAAAGGCCCTTCTAACCACTCGGACGTCTCGGAGCCATCCTGGACCATGGTTCTCGGGTGCGCTATCTCTGACGTTGAAGGTTGAGCTTGTAGACCTGTTCACATTAATTAGCTGGTTCGGAACAAGGGACTTGATGAGGTCGATCTTGCTTATCTAATTCAATGCCACGGACGGTTTCAACCGGACCCGCTGTGGTCAGAACGTTATTCGTTCTACAGCGAGGCGGCCACGCGCAAGTTGAACGCAACGTGGTCCCAAACTTAGCGTTTCAGGGCCCTGGCGCGTATCAACTCACATCGCCAAAGGTGTCAATTCTCACCCATAGTTAGCACTTGTCACTCATATTTCTTTCATGAACTCCTCTGCAGGTCGCAAACCGCGTTTTTCTTGACTCTCACACGCAACATACCGAGAAGTCCAGAATCATGATGCGCCAATTGGGCACCCTGTGTTCGCAGAGGCACATGTGTTCAAAGTACGTCAATGTCACTCCATTCAGCTCTTTTGTACGACATCGCATAGGTAAGTCTCCACAACGCGTGCTACCGTTTATTTTGTTTCACTGGCTTCTCATACCGATCCCGTTTCAAAGCTCACAAAACTGCCTCACCGTTGGCGTTCGTGTTTGATATTGTCCGTGACATGTTCCGGTTTTCTTGGATCCCGACCGTGCCGTACTCTGACTGACTTCCCATCGGTGCCTTAGGATGGTGTCCTTATTTGCGGTGACAACGCCCTACCGGCCGCAAAACGCGCATTGTCGATCCTGGACGGCGACAACAAATTTGGCATGTATGTTTTTTCCACTCCACCGCTCCTCGCGCCTCCTGACCGCTTTTCGAAGTAAAATACCCTACCTTTTAGTAAGTGATACCTCATGTTTTCCGCTTCCCATCAAACTCAAATGTCCTTCAGTTAACTAACGGCGGTGGCGTGAGCGAGTCCGCTCGCTGCCACAAACTCAGTCAACAACTCGGAATCAAAGTGAGATCCGCGGTGTACGATGGCCTGTGTCGTTTGCTGAGAAAATTTTCTCACAGATCAATACGGAACGCTATATTCAGGCGCATACTGTGCTACAGTCTGTTGTGCACAAGTATGTTGACTTACCAGTGTTGGTGCTCGGCGGACAGGGCAACACTCTTCGCAAGGTTGCCGAAAGGTGATTGCTTGATGTGTTTTCTTTTCCCTGAGTTGCTGAACTGAATCTATGATCAAGCTACGGTTTCAAACATGTTCACACCACGTTCGATATACTAGCCTGGGATAAGTCGTGAGTCACTCGCCATCATTCGGTTCCCAGAACTTCCTCAAACAGGTAACAGTGTGTGGCCGTATCACAGTCTTACGGTTGAAGAGCGGGAGTCAGTCAAGGTTAGTCGCTTACTGACCTCCGATCAAATTCACTTCAGGCGAGAGCTAAGGCTCACTTAGATATCTGATTTCTCTAAAACTCGAATCGCCGCTATCTTTGTGTTTCATGATCCTCGAAATTGGGCCCTTGATATTCAAGTGATGTGCGATTTGATTCAATCAGGCGGTGTTGTGGGCGGTCCCTTTTTACCAGACGTTACGCGAAAGGCGGTCGACCTCGTTTTCTGTAACCCAGATCTAATATGGAAGTCGGATTTTGATAAACCTCGACTTGGTCAAGGCGCGTTCAAACAGGCTTTCCAAGCTGTGTACAAGGTATATATATAAAGTTCACTCTCTTCGGCAAATGCCAGAGACAGTGACCACGTTCGTGTACAGTCGTTAACCGGAGCAAAATATCCGTATACCCAATTTGGCAAGCCAACGGGGGCGACTTACAAGTTCGCGGAGCAGGTGTTGCGGGGACAACTGGCAGAAAAATCGTCTCTTGACTCGGTGTAAGTGACAAACAAAGGCAATTCAGCAACTCATCGTTCCTGCCATGCTGACAATTGCATAATCTGCCTGACAGGTACATGGTTGGAGGTGAGTCGCGGAGTCCGCCACATTGTGGCAACGAAATTCATTTTGCGCTCCTCAGACAATCCAGAATCCGACATTGCAGGGGCGAACGCCGCACGTTGGAAGTCTATCCTCGTCCGCACGGGTGTTTACGACCCTTTCCAGGGACCGCCAAGCCACCGCCCGACACACGAGGTCGAGGACGTGGAGCAGGCTGTGCTGTGGGCACTGGAGCAGGAGTTTCAGCCGTGAACATGAGGGCGGCGAGGAAAGCCGAAAAACTTACCACAAGTAGGGGTCAGGTAGGATAGATTTGAATGTTGGATGTCGGCAACACCTGGTCAACTTAGACGTAACGATGGCCATGGCTGCCAACATGCCTCTGCAGTGGTTCAGGAGAGTTGGCGGACAGGTATTTGATCTCTGGGGCTGTCCGACACGTCGATCAGCACGCTCCTGAGCGGGCAGGTTTGTTTTATTTGTTTTGTCTTTTTTTTTTCTGCAAACACGCGGTCTTCAGTTGTGGGGGGCGGGGATCTCAGATTGGTCAGCCAAGGACCAACTCACAAAGGCATGTTGTCGGCGAGCAGCCACGCAGTGATCACGCTTTATCAGGCTCAGCGGGCTCGATGGTGACACGGCATGGAAACATAAGATGCTCGGGTAAGAAATTTCACCTCAGCTTTAAATTCGACGCTCAATGTCGATATCATGAGATCGCTTTTTGTTCGCCGGGTTATCATTTCCTTTTCGGGTATATTAAATGGACAAAATCACATTTACCTAGGTTAGTATTGCCTCGGTCATTGGACTTGTTATTCACCATCGGAGTTGGCAGGGTCCAAAGTGCTTGTCAGACCCATGTATAAAGCATTTCCAGCTTGAAAATGTCCACCGATTGACTTGAATTTCCCCGCTTTTCTCTCCCTCCTCTCAGCATGGCCTCAGCGTCGTCCACTTCCCGCCATCGCGGAGATCCCACCGCTCCTACTGCGACTGTGTCCCAACCGCGGACGCTCGTCGAGTACAGGAAAGATGGTGCAGTGTCCAAGATGCGCTCGCACAAGGGGAATATACCCGTCCTTCCCCAGACCAAACTCTGCCCACACTGTCCTGCAAAGTTCACTCGTACGACCCACCTCAACCGCCACTTGCGTACCCGTGAGCCTTGATTGTCCACCACCCACGAGTACCAACGGTAGAGCTGACTGTATGAACCAACAGACACCGGGGACAGGTCCCATCGGTGTGATGTAAGCATTCGCAAACATGGCTCTTCTATTCTGAGATTAAGGACTTAACCCTTGCAGACCTGTGATGCGCAGTTTACCCGCAGCGACCTGTTGACGCGACATAAGAAAACATGTGGTGATTCGTAGGTGTCTGTCTTCTTTTCCCGGTTATCACCCCTTTCGTCCCATGCGCGCCCTGTTCCTGCTACTACTCGATCTCACCGGAGATTCTAGGTCCCATGCCAACCGCTCGAGGCGACGGTCTTGTCAGGCTTGTGCCGACTCCAAAGTGAAGTGTGATTTGCAGCGGCCATGCAGCAAATGCCAGGCACGTGGGAAAGAGTGCGTGTTTGTCATAAGGTCTTCAAGGGCGTCCGCAATTGGTATGGTGCCGATGTTGTCGACCACGATGGTGGAGCGAAGCTCGGATTCAGAAGATCGAGTGCAGGCGCTGATCCCTTCAACGCCTCGCCGTTCTGCTTCGCCGTCTCCGAAACCATACATTCCCGCGGATCATTTGCCAGTCGATCAGCAGCAGACCGAGGGTGACTGCCACTGGGCCGCCGTAACATCCGGTGCTGCCTCGGATGTTGTATCGCCCCATTCGTCTCCTTAGCGGTACTGTTCGGGCCCGACCAGTGACACAGGCTCCCCGGGTTCTGTCCCATCCCAAAATTCCTTTTCGACACTCTTTCCGGGAGACTTTCTCGAGCCGTTTCTCGTATACCCAAGTTATAATAATACGCCGGTCTCTTCTGATCATTCACGCTCGCCAAACGATCCAGTCATTCCTTCTCCGATTTCCGCCGTAGATGATCCAACTTCATTTACCACACAAGGCGTCGAAGTCCAACACCCGTTTCATGCCTCTGGAGGATCAGTATACTATGAACCATCGTCTGCGCAACATGCTCAAGACGTAATTCCCAAGGAACATGCTCATATGCAACGTCAAAGATACTCGCAGGAACACTTCATGCCCTCATTTGCTGGACAGATTCATCATTTCAAACAGGAGAATTTGACCGAGGAACAGCATCATTGTAAGTCTGTCGCTGGAAATTTATGTTTCCAATTCCATTCTTTTTTTCCTTGACATGCGTGCCTGATCCGCTTGGCCATTCAGACTTTGATTCTTCGCCAAGTCACGGACGAACCCGTGTCAGGACCGCTGGTCCGTATCAAGTATATGGAAGCACGAGACGTGCACTACGGGATGGCCACTTTGTCGGTCAGTTTCACCTGACGTCCGTGGATGCTCTCGACGGAGATTATTTCGGACGGAATTGTGAGTATCGGTTGCTGTCCGGTTCGCAGCCATTTGACCCACCTTGTCGTAGGCGAAAAATCATCTAGCCAACCCCGGCTGAACGGGAGCGTTCTCCCCGGCCATCATTGGCCCGTTGTACCTTTGGAGAACGACTTGTTCGATCCACTCCCCAGGTTCGGTGAGCAGTGCCTTTGCCTTTCGACCCAATGACGTGATGGACTGATCGAATGGTGTGTAGGTTCAGAGGACCAAAGATACCGAACGACGTTTGCGGAGTGTGCCGTTGACGCTCTGCAATGGAATGGCCCACACATCGCAAGACGTCAGGTGATAGACCCTGCATGAAATACCCTAAAAATACATAATCTGCCTTGCCTTTCTTTCGTTTTCTTTCTTCTTCACAGTTGTAGCACAGAATACTACTTAATAAACATGACATGCCGACGTACCAGTAGGGAATGCCATGTTTTTCACCCTATGACGTTGGTATTGACTTACCTAAGTACCCATGGTGGAGTTGGACGAGGCTCAAGGTGTCGAAGACTTGCCCGGGAAAAACGAACGCGGGGCCTTTGTCGAGGATCTTTTATACGCGAATCGTTGTCTCGGTGGAATAGGTGGATAATTGATTCTAGCCTCGTATCATGTATGTCGGGAGACAAAAACTGACGCTGTGGGTCGATGACTCCACTGGACTCTTTGTTGATTAAATGTAAAAATCATACAAAGAGTAGTACTAGAACAAGGTCCCTTCTCCCGCGAGCCACTTGTAATGCCTTCCTCTTTCGGTGGCTTCCCAAACAATGACTTGAAACGATGCTCCCGACACCAGCGCTGAGTTCTGGTCCGACTACTCGACGTGGTCCTTTCCATTACAACACCAGCAATGGCCGCTCACGCGCATTCGACTACCGCATCTCGCTTCGGTCTCTCAGCGGGCGCTCGAGACTGACCAACTTGGGGGTCCTTCTCTTGGCCGCGTTCGGTTGCGCATCTTTCCTCTACAACCTCGCGTTCATCTTTTCTTCCTCATCTACGTATCCGAATTCGTATTCCTCGACGGGTCTTGCGGGCTATTACGCACCCCCGGGCAGCATTCTCGCCACGATACAGCGCGACGACTCGTTGACGCGGCTATCTCACCTCATTATCGTTCCTGGACACGCCATTTGGTCAGGTTCTCAGCCGAATGAAGTTCTTGACGAGGAATTTTGGACGTTGGAAGATTACCAGAGGGGCGGTGGGAGGGTCGCTGCGTTCGTCGATCATATCAAGCAAGGGTAAGTTAGGTTGCATTCCTTTGTGGTAAACGCGTGTGCGTGACAACCACAAGTATAGGCAACAACTGATGTTTCTTTGACACGTTTAACCAGAGTACGCCTCACGTTGGAAGATAAAAATTCTTTGCTAGTGTTTAGTGGGTGAGAGCTCTCGCACGCACACGTTTATTTGTTTCGATCGTTCAACGCTAACCCCATTTGATAATCTCGCTCCGCAGCGGTCAGACTAGGCTCCAATCGACAACGACTGAAGCAGAGTCATACATGCGTCTGGCGCTGAGCGTGGATCTATTTCGCAACACTGTGACAGCTGGTTCCAATACCCCATTTTCGCGAGCCACGACGGAGACGTATGCCCTCGATTCGTATCAAAACATACTGTTCTCCATCGCACGCTTTCGTGAGGTCACAGGGAGATACCCGTCGCAAATTACCGTGGTGGGCTACAAGATGAAGAGGCGACGCTTCGAAGAGTTACATCGCGCGGCAATCAGGTTTCCTGTCCCGTTATTTGAGTATATTGGGTTCGAACCGCCCGCCACAGATGACGAAGCCATCAAGGCTCGCGAAGGCGAGGTAAGGGTTGAACGCAGACCATCCTAGGATTCCCAGCTAATTCCGACGACGCTGCGATCCCATATAGCTCAAAAATGGCTACAAGCCATACACTTTTGACATATACGGCTGTCACGACTTCCTCCTTTCCAAGAGACGGAGTAGGAATCCATTCATACGATTTCATCCTTACCACGCATCCGCGCCGGAACTGCGTGGTTTACTAGAGTGGTGTCCAGATGACCCCAAGGAAGTATACAAGGGTCCCCTACCCTGGGATGTGTTTGGTTGATGTGGCAAGAACCCTTTCACGACGCACCGTTCGCCATACATAGACAATGCTATCCCAATAACACGTAATTTTTTTGCAGGCCCGCATAGTGCTGCGTGGCGTGCGCCATGTGCAACTGTGAAAGAACCTCGACAGGGTCCTCTACAAGGTTTATGCCCATCAAGGCGCGACGGGCCAGATTTGGGTAGTCCCGGCAACTGAACCGAATGTCGGCAAGACGAAGCACATCCCGGCGAGCGCATGTCGCTAACATATATTCAGGCTGTGTAGGGATCCAAATTGATGACTATAGCTGACGCGTTGACTACTAGACCTCCCACTGTGATGCTTTTTTTGCCGCGGGTTCTGGCACCGAATGTTCATCCCACGGACACCGTGTGGGCAGTTCTGCACCACGCCGAGGACAATGCGCGCCATATTCGTGTTGCTGAGGGACATTTCATTTATGCTTCATGACTTGACGCAGCTGTCTCCTGTCCTACCCCTTTCTGGGGGCAACTGTGAGATGAGTCCGTCTTCTATTGCTACCACGGCGCGTAGCCTGATGGCCCTAGGCAGACATACACTGTTGTGGCATTACCTACTGATGTTTCTCGTCGCTGCCCACCAGGTCGTCACCTTCATCTCCGAGCCTGAGAAGAGGAATTTCCAAGGAGGTTAGGGTAGTCCTCCTGTCTTGCAGGCCGCCACTGATCTGTCTCCGTCTCTGAGAAGCAGTTAACCACTTCATAATGATGACAGACATGCATGGAAACAACCGAACGCAAGGGTGCAGGGCGTCATTCGCCCCCACCATCAATCATTTCCTCTTGCCAAGTACAGAGAGAAGGTTCTGTCCGCGGTCGCCTTGAGACATCCTTGTGGCCGACCACCGTTGAACGTTCGCCTGCTCCCTCAATTAATTGGAATCTGCCACCCCTTTGCGAACCTGAGCTTGGCTGAACGCATCCCCGCTCAGATTTCAAAGCGGCTGGAACGGAAAAGACGTTATTTGCCGATTAATGGGATGTTGCCACCCATTGCGAACCTGAGCTGGGACAAATGCATTCCCATTCCCGCTCCGATTTCAAACGACGAGACCGGAAAAAACTTGTTCTCGCTGCCGTCAAGTAATTCATCATGTACTGTGCATTGTCAGGACCTTCAGGCTAATACGGAAGAGGAGGACAGACATTGCTTTTATTTCCACCACAGGATGATGACGGGCTCACGGAAATGAAGTCAGAAACAATTTTTTTCCTGCATTGTTTCAGCCCAGGACTAACCCGCAGTAATCGGAAACAAAGCTCACCCACCGATCGCAGGCACGAACGTTTCAAGAGACATCGGTGTCAACTTTGAACGAAACAAGAGGTGCCAGCGGGGAGGGTAACGCACGATATGCACATCGCTCAGTTCCACGCTGGTCAGTAGCTCCACCGTGATCAGTGATCAACAACCGGCGACCCGTGACGCGTGTAGTGGTTATCACGGCCTGCAAAGATCCAGCCGGTTCTGGCTCCGTGTCACAGGTGCGGCGCGATACAGCGTGGACTACGCTCGGATGGCGGTGTGCTGGCGAGACGGGAACGGAGGGACTAGTACCGGCTCGCCGGATCTCGCCCTCATCCAAAAAAAGGGGTGAGTTTGCCATTTGCGTGTACAACACGCGCAGTGGCCCGGCTCCTTTGCTGCGCCTCCCTGATGATCTAGTCGTGGAGTCCATGCGTCTTGTTTTCTGTTTCTTTGACATGCACGAGTCGGGGCTGTGTATGCATGAACGTTGCTTCCGCATCGCCGCGTCTCTTGTCGTTGGTGCTGTCGGTCCGAGTCGTCGAGCTCGCCTGAACCGAACTCCCGAACGAACGCTGCGGGAGGAAAAAGTGCGAGGCGAAGTGCGCGCCGATTACCGGCGAGTTGACTTCGGCCCGCCCCCGTGTCCATTCACAGCCGCATCCAAAAAAAATGAGTGTCTTGGTGCCGTTGGCAAGCAAGTCTTCGATGACGCATCCCCTCTCCACATCTCTGACACATAGTTGTATCCCCGGAGAGGAACAATGTTCTCTCGCAATTTCTGGGGACTTTGAGCTTCCAAATGGGCGAATGAATGGGTACGTGACGAAGTTGCCGTTGATCGTCTCACGTTGTGCCGACGTTTCAGTGCACTGTCCAGGACTGATAAGGTAAATATGAACCCCAGCCAGGAGCCCGGATCCTGGCTTGAATTGGGGGCAAGTCTTGGTCAGACTCGATGCGGCCCCCCTCGAGGGCCCTCGATCTCAATATCAAACAATGTTCCTTTATGAAATCCCGTCACCTGTATGGGTCACGCGACCCAGTGTCCAGCGCTCTGGGTCGTCGGCCGGTGTGTCACCCTCGGTTCTCGTGACGAAGATCAACCTTACTAGATCAGGATTCATATTCTAATAAATAGTGAATAGAACAGACAATAATAACGACATCACTTTGTTGACAATCATGCTTCTGTATCTCTTTGCCGTCGGTAACCCCGAGTCAAAGGGAATAGTAGTGGTTGTTATTTGGATACACGTCAATGTTGATTATACACGGCTCGATTAATCAGAAGGGGAGAGTGACAGTCGCTGACATCGTCCTGATCTAATGTGGAGTATGTGCGCCTTGGTCGCACGAAATGCCTTGGAGATCGGAAGGGTGGAGTTTATGAGTACCGGAGCTGGATGATTATTTTTCCGGTTATTGTCCGCACCTTCGCAACCTTCTGATGGGGGAATCTCATTTCGCTGATATGGCGGTACGAGGAAGCTGGATCCGCAGTGGAGGTTTCATCTCGTAAAACGCTGTGGGGTCAAGCAAAGACTTGTGAGTCATCGACGCCACGAACAGTGAGTTGATAGATTTAACAAGCATCGTTCGATTTCAAATGCCTTGTAAGTAGCACAAAGCAAGGAAACGGGGTCACAAACTAGATTTTGCACGACGTTTCCGAACTAGGTTCCGGTTTGGGGCGTAACTCGACTCAGAGTACCTGTGTGGAGATGAAGAACCTTGCGCCATAGGATGGCGGAGGAAACAATTCCCAGACAATGTACCGAATCAAGCTCTGTTCGTGAATGGATCTGCATGTGGGAACGTGGGGTATCATCAGTGTGACTCGCTTTCAGATCTACACTGGCCTGAACAAAAGAGCGACCGTGAGTCGTCAATGGTTATTTCTGACCCGTCTGGCAAGCCATCGGCGGTAGTTTGACATTGGAGCGGTCGACCTAGATGAGGGCTGAATGTGATTAATTGCAATGGTCCCTCCAAAATTAAGACTTGAGGTGCTCTATTCATTAAGTGATTTTGAATTATTGTCCAGTACCTGTCAGCCCTACCGGCGTGTACTAGTAGAGCCCAAAGGTTCTTAATGGTGCTGCCTTGTTGAAGGGGGCCCAAGGGTCATCCCGTCTCGATTTAGAAGGCAACGAGATTCGCGGACTTGGAAAACACTCCACTAGGTCCACTACACTCAGCTCAAGTTATTACTAACTTTATGACCTACCTCTTGTTCCGGTCAGCACTCGTTTCTTCTGGAACGCGTTTTTCCGCGCGCTGTATCCGTACAACGTCGGTGGTATTGTATGGAGGTAACAGAGTAACAAAGAAGCACGACGAAAAGGCTGGTGAGCGCGTTTGGTGAACAGTCGAAGTGAACTTGCACTCAAATCCTCTAGAGGGAGAATTCGACCATTCTACGCCGTCTCTTTCAAAGGGCATTCCACACGACTTCAGCTCACCTCCACTACTTCCCGGTCTACTGGAGAACGTCAAGGAAATTTTGGGCCAAGATGCCACGCCAACCGCCATACAGGCCCTCTCTCTAAAACATGTGATGAACGAGCTGAATACGGGGTCTGGTTGGAAAGAGTTTCTTCTTGCAAGCGAGACGGGATCCGGCAAGTCGATGGCATACCTTCTACCCCTCCTCCAGGATCTGAAACGCATCGAACTCGAGCGTTCTGGCTCTCCGCGTAACACATCTCAGCGATCACTCAGCCCCCGCGCTTTGATACTGGCCCCGACTCATGAATTATCGCGTCAACTAGCGATGTTTGCAAAGAAGCTGTCGCACGTAATCAAGCTTCGAATACGCTGTGCATCGAGAGCAAATACGTCAAGTACTCCCAAAAACAACGCGACTGCTTCAAAGATGAAGGCGACCATGAATGCTGTATTCGACAACAGTAACACCAATGATGTGGCAACCGGTAGCGGAGGACGCCCATCCCCCGAGGTTGACGTGCTTGTCGGAACCCCTATGAAACTCTTAGAGCTCGAAAAGGGTAAAGGCTGGAACTGGGAACAAAGAGCGCACGAAAGAGCAGTAAGGGATGGATCGAGGAAAACCGAGGACATCACAGCCACGCGGAAGTTTTGGGTAGACGAGCCTGAAATGGGTTTGGAGAACGTAGAATGGGTTATCATTGATGAGGCAGACGTTCTTTTTGGTATCTTCTAGATTTATTGCCCTGTATCTCAACTAAAGTTTGATTACGCAGATCCGGACTTTGAGGCGTCAACGTGCCAGCTTTTGGCTGACATCGCCGCGGCAAAGGGGCAACCTGTACCCCTTCTCCCCGTTTCCCCTGTCTCACTCAACGGGACAGGACCGACTCCCGATTCGCCACAACCAATATCGTACCCCTTCCATCTTCTGCTGACGAGTGCTACGATACCGAATTCCCTCAGCAATTATCTGTCGACCCACCATCCCTCACTTATTCGCCTCGCCTCGCCCAAACTACATCACCTACCGGGTGCCTTACGAACAGAACATGCTAAATGGACGGGCGGGAACAAGGATGCGGATATCGAGCGCCGCATTCGGCGCGTGTGGGCTGAGGATGCTATCACGCATGCAAAGAGCGCTCTCCCCGCTAGAAGCCCGGTCAAGCTCTCCAAGGTGATCGTATTCTGCAACAAGAGGAGTAAAGTCGAGCAATTCTCGGCCTTTCTCAGGACTCGCGGCGTTGCCTGTGTCGCACTCACGGGTGACGCAGACGCGCGCAAGAGGGGAAACAATCACCATTTGGATGGGTTTTTGAAGCCAAAGGACGCCCCGCCAACCGCATCTAGTCCTCGGCCGTCCAAAGCTGGCGTGTCAAATCCTGCCGTCACCCCTCATGTTCTTGTCACGACGTCGCTGCTCTCGCGGGGTCTCGATTTTGGCCCTGATATCAAACACGTCTTCATCGTGGACGAACCGCGAAACATGATTGATTTCTTGCATCGTGCCGGGCGCACCGGTCGGGCAGGGGAATCAGGAAAAGTCGTCGTCTTTGGGCGCGCAGAGGGACGTGGCAGCGATCGGACGAAAGAAATGCGGAAGAGGATTCGAGAGCTGACATAGTTTTGTTTCGGGGTTATTGGTCGGTGGCGCGAGTGTTTGGTTGGCCACGTGCGTTGGGTTTTGTAGCTTTCTGATCTGGACAGGTCCCAAAAAAAGCTTTCTTATGGAGATGAAGCAACACCAAGAATGGAAATCAACGGTGACAGTGATGGCAAACCCAAAAATATCTGACATTAGAGAGCATACAACATGCTGTATACGAGCGGAAATACAAGAATATACCAAAAGTCTGTTCGTCACGGCACCTAATAGATTGGGGGAAGGTACCACAGATAATCCGGAAAAAGTTTCACAGCAACGTTTTCCATCCGGCGTCGCGACATTTCTTTACCAAACGTTTCACTTCTTGAGAGCGCGCACGCGTCGTCACGAGAAGCGTGTCTGGCATATCAACGATAACCAGATCGTCGACGCCGAGACAAGTGATCAGCCGTCCAGACCCAGGGACGACGATTCCACCTGCGACCTGCTCCGTGAGAACTGGATGGCGTGTTAGATGGATGATATCAGATAATCAAGAGAACCACGCACCCAAGCTACCATCACCCAGCACGCGAGGTTGGTTGGCTTCTGCAGGAAGAAGATCTGCGAGCGAAGAAAAGTCACCGACATCATCCCAACCTGTTGACAAATTCGTCATGGAACCATCTCCGCCAACATCTCGAGAGAAAGGCGTACCGAACGTGGCAGGTACAACGGCTACCTTGCCTTCGGCGGCAGCGGGCTCCGCGACAGCGTTATCGATGGCAATTTTCTCGAGCGACGGCCACACTTCGGCCAATGTCGCTCGGCGTCGTGGTTCGTCCGACCAGACGTCAGCAATTTTCTGAAGTCCATCGTGTAGATCGGGCTTGTAATCCTTGAGGAGTTCCATGAGCGTAGTCGCTTTCGTCACGAACATGCCGGCATTCCAACGATAGTTACCCGTACCAATGTAGGCGGCGGCGGTGCGGGCGTCTGGTTTTTCCTTGAAGCTCGATACGAGTCTCGCATTGGGAGCCTGCTTGAGGCACAACTTATCGCCGAGACGGATGTAACCAAACCCAGTGGAGGGGTGTGACGGCGCGATGCCAATTGTGACGAGATAGTTGTTCTTAGCCACTTCGACCGCCTCCGCAATCGCAGAAAGGAAGGCCTCGTCGCCAGATATCATATGATCGGCAGCAAAAGATCCGATGATGGCATCAGGGTCCCTTTTGGCAAGGACGGCAGCTGCAAGACCAATGGCGGCCATAGATTCCTTGGGACCGGGCTCGCAGAAGAGGTTGTGAGGCAAGAGATCTGGCAGCTGTTCGTGGATGGACTTGACATGGCCTGCGCCGGCGACGACGGTTGTACGGAGCGGAGAGGAAAGGGGTATGAGCCGATCCCAGGTAGCCTGAATCAGTGACCTTCCTTTCAGCGTAAGGTCAAGGAGGAACTTGGGGTGTTCCTCTCGGGACAATGGCCAAAGGCGCGTGCCAGCGCCTCCTGCGGGAATGACGACATAGAAGCCCGGAATGTCACGTTGGATACACGGTACGGCAGTGATGGCGTTGTAGCCGAGTGGGGAAGGAACGAGAATAGAAGGGGAGACTGCCGAAAGAGTGGGAATGTTGTGGGGAGATAGGAATGGGGACCTTGCACGGAGCGGAGGACTGCCTGGGATGGGCGTCACCGTACCAGGGCGGTTCCCATTGACGGCGTGGTTCTGCCGGCGGGGCTTCGGTCAGCGAATTTGCACTTGCACCCTTGGGGATAGACCTACGCTAAAACCTTCCTTTAGCTGTTTCTCGAGACTCGCATTCACAAGGCGCATGTCTGCGCATTCTTGGCGGAGTTCAGCTATCTCGGCTTGCTGTAGCAATATATTCGTTAGTGATGAGACTCGTTGTTGAGCAAGCGAAATTCGACAGCGCACCGATTTCTCCACCGCGCTCAGTATCTGCGCAAACATGCCCTCTACACCAAGTGCATTGGGGGCGACACTGGTATCTGCCTGCCCGGGTAAAGAACGAGGAACGTAAGACATGGTGGTGGTCTCTGGTCAAGGGTATTTCGGGAAGAAATGAATGAAGGATCCATGTCACTCTGCAATGCGGCCATACTCACGGGTCAGTCAACCTATTTCGGTATGAATCTCGGCTCGGACACAGGATCCACTACTCTATGTAATCATAACTAGCAAACCCTAGGACCGTACAGTCCAAATATTTGATCAATCAAGCTAGGTAATGTGCCGTAGACATCGTGGAAACACTCGTTGCCACTGCGCCGCAGCAGCGGCGCGTAGCGAAGCAACCGTTTCAAAGCATAGGAAATACCCCACGTACACGATCATCCTTAGCACCATCAATCGTCATCCGCAAATTCCACCGCCTCATATTTACGTGCTTTCTTGTGTGGATTCGCTAGGGATGCCCCCTTCGGCCGACGTGTAGACACCGTTGGTTCTGTTCGGAAGACACACGGGGAAGTTAGCAAACGGACGTCATGTCAATTATGCAGCCTACTCGGCTCTGCCTCGCTTGACGGCGATTTCGATCTGGCCTTTTTCGTTGCCTTGACACGTGCAAGCTCAGTCTGCAAGGACTTGATTTTCTCTTGAGCTGCTTCAGTTTCACCCCTTGTAGGGGGTTCATCGGTGACACGTGCTTTCTTCGGAGAGACCCCGGCAACTGAAGTGAACCAATTGGTTCACTGAAAGACCCCTGTAATCTGCAAGACGCACCTGGGGTAGTCCGGGAGGGCCCTGCTATGGCACTCTGGGCAGAAAACGCGGGCGGGTTGAGCCTGCAGTTGCGAGATTGTGCTTGGAGGGCAATCTTGGTCAATCGTCATCCACTGCTCGAGTAAACGGACAAGTCCATGCGCCATACTGCACTGAAAACGGTAGTTGCATGAGACGCAGCTTCCTTGGCAGACATTTCGACGAGGGGAACGTGAACCGGTTTCTTCGACATGGGTCCCAGCGTAAACTAGACGTCAAGGTCGTTTCATTGACAAAGAGAAGAACTCGGAGCGAATTCACGTTTATCTCTGCACCCTTGTCAGGTGTCCAACCGTCGATGCAGAGCTCACCCTTGACAAACGCTTCGGCCAAGTTGTGAGCGAAATGTTGCACGATTTGGGAGTTCGCCTTGGAACCCTGCTTGGAAGTATTTACACGTCAATGGCGCGCGTGCACATAGATATCAAATGAAGACGAACGAGAAACTGTGTGATGTCTCGCGCTGACCATGAGCCACGCCACCACCTGCCTTCCGGCCCCTTCAACCCGGCACACACTGACCAGGACGACTCGCTGACAGACGACAAGACGACAAACCGATCGAAACCTTGGTAAACGATTTGGATGAGTTCATCAAGCTCTCCGAAATGGGACAGGACGTCCATTCTAGAGCGCGTCAAAAGGACGAAGGCAGCACCGCCACTGAAGTCGTACGGCAATCCGGTCCGAGGGTCCACTAAGTACCGTTCTCCGCCTTGGATGGTGATGAAATGGAAGTAGATAGGCGATCACATCATGAACCACACCGTTGTTCTGGTCAAACTACTCAACTACCCCCGTACAATATCGCCGCCATGACGAAAGATGATCTTCCGGCGGGGATACAATCGCAATGCATAGTTTACTGGACCCGGAAAGTCCTGTCAAGAATTCCTTGATGTGACCTGTTTCATGTATGCCTGAAACCCCATTATGCAGCTTCCGGACCTCATGATCATGTAGAACTTCGGATCCAAGAAGGGAAGAATCGAACTCGGAGGATCGCGAGCGGGACCTGAGTCAGTTTTACGAACAGAGGTCCAAGGCTTCTAGATACGTGGCAGCACGTCGGTGCGCCCAGTTCAACATCACCAGGCGGCCCCAACTTTATCCTGCGTGAGACATCATGTCAAATGCAGGCACCATAATTCGATTGACAGGTTCATGATGAGTTCCAGCCACTAATGAATCCCGCTGATGCGGTGGTCGAGAAAGCAGCGTGGCTTACGATGTTCATCCCATAATTTTCGTTACTGTGCTACTAACAGCTGTGGCGGACGAAGAATTCAGTCAATAAACCAGCGGTGTGCAATCATTTCGTATTGCTAGACTTTACCTTGGCTAATCAGAAAGTGCTCAGACAAACGTTCAAGGTGCATCAACCGGGTTCCAACTTATAGCTCCAGCCTCCCCCAGGTCCAGGTTATCCAACAGCGTCATGTCGTCTGAACCGAGCGAGAAATCATATACCTCCGTATTGGATTTGATTCTGCTGGAGGTCGCTGACTTGGGAAGCGGGACAAACCTGCGAACACATTGGTCAAAACAGGCGCAACATCGAAACTCCTCCGACAGGTAAATGTGATAAAAGGAAACTAAGCGTACCCCTTCTGCAGAGACCATCTGATAAGCACCTGAGCAGGATCTCGTTCGTGCTGGATTGATGTAAACGAGTCGTGGTGAGCACTACATACAGCGTGCTTGGGGGGGGCGATGGTTCGAACCTTGTTTGCTATCCCTTGAATCACTGGATGACCCAATTGCCCACGCAAAATCGGGCAGTACGCCTGCACAACGATCCCATGAGCGCGACAATACTCCACGATCGGCCGCTGTTGACACAACGGGTGGAGCTACACAAAAAGGAAAGTTACCTCGCATTCACATACCAACGGCGGGACTGGAAGCTTGCCTCGATCTGATTCACAGCGGGCATCGGCAGCCCCACATTCTTGATCTCCTCGAGATGCTTGACCCCGCTGCGAAATGGTAAGGTGGATCAGCAAACCGAGAGACAGGAGTCGAAGAAAGACCAAACTAGTTAGACACCCCGACCGTCCTGATTTTCCCTGCCTGTTGGGCATCCAACAGTGCCCGATACGTAGCTAGGCGTCGCTCCGCGCCAGAGAAGGGATCGTGAATCAAAAACAAGTCAATATAATCTTTTCGATCGTCCAACGATTCGCCGTTCCGACGGGAAACCCCAAAACGAAAACACGAGTGAGTTGCATTCGCCATTCAGGAAAAGCATTCCCCACTACCGAAACCGAACCTTGACAGCGATTCGTCGACGCCCTTGAACGTGGTATCATATCCGTGCGTTTTGCTAATACATTTCGTGGCTTTTTTCAAAAAAATACCGAGTCACATCGTGCATGACGATAAGGGTTGGCGAGTGAAAAAGGTTTGAGTAGATGCCAAATCGAAAAGGACACGCGTGCAGCGTACTGATGAAGACATCGCCTCGTTCAAGGCCGCTCTCCCTAACAGCTTCACCGACTGCCGCTTCGTTTTTGTATGCCTGCGCTGAGTCGATGTGTCTAGCAGGGACACCGACGCAGATCAGTATACGTTTGAGTACAGTGACTCGCGGTTACACTGGTGCCCCGAAAAGAAAGCGGCACTTGAGAGATCACCGCGTACCTATAACCGGCTTCAAAGGCAGCTAGGACGGACGGCCGTGTGTTGTAATTTTGATACACGCCAAAGCCAAGAAGAGGCATGGCATATCCTGCATGTGCTCACGCCGGTGGGTTCAGAAAGAGGGAGTCGTGTGCGGTAGTAAGGAAACACCGAGTTACCTGACGTCAATTGAACGGTTGATTTGATGGTAAGCGACATGTCTGTGAAATTGCAGTGGATTGCGGTAAGCGAGTGCCAACGGCACCAATGTCGGATCGTCAAGAGAAGGTCGTCGAAGTTCCGGTCGGACCCTGCGATGATCATCAAGCGCCGAAGTAAATTCGCCGTCGGATTTTGTGACCCGTGGTGCAGACTCTTTTGGAACTCATTACAAATGACAGAGATGATGATCACACTGAGGAACTCTTCTCTCACTTCCGTAGCATATTTATGAGATGCTGTGACCGGAACTTGCAGGCAGTTCTGGCGACAATAACGGCCTCTTATTTCTTGGCACCTGCCTGGTCGGAATTCTAACTCAAAAGCCGTGTGCAGAACATGTGCCTTCAAGTTCGCGACGAAAGGCTTCGATCTAGACAATCCATGCACTGCCTGCGCACAGGCACCACTCGGAGGACCTGTACCCACAAACTAGTGTCGCTAATCCTCATCCATTTCGCCAAGCCCCATTTCCCTCCGCCTTGCGATTCGCTCCCGCATAACGTTCGTCGCGTTCTCCGTGGTGGAAGAAAGCTGTCCAGCTTTGGCAAGTGCAACCAACAGTGCATGAACAAGCCCTATGTGGTTGTGACGACGGAGGCTGTTCTCGAACTGCAGAAGTGTGAATGGATAATCCCCCTCGATCTTGGAATGATTCAACGACGTACAGCCCAGCGTTCTCGTTTCGAATTCTCGTTTCTGATTTTCACAAGAACCTGGCTTGCTTCCGAACGATTCCCTGTCTGCTGCAGGTGTTCTAACTGCTTTTGGAGAGCAGGTAAAGGATCATCGCGAAGGGCAAGCAAACTAAATTCCAGCTAACAAACAGAAGAAATTAATCCGAAGCAGTGACCCTTGTAGGGAAATCACTTACTGCACCAGTAGGATACGTGCCTATCCGATGTTCAAAGACCTCTCTAATTAGGCGGATCAGGATGCCAACCCTCTAGCGAAGGGAGATGATAGCTACCCACCTCGCTTTTTTTAGCCAGCCTTCTCCAGATTCATCGTATTGGCCGTGACGAACAGGGTACGGTTTTAGTCCGTCGAGCTCATAGACGCTACCCATAATGGGAATGTAGACAACAAAGTGATAAGCATCTTCGGCTTTCTTTGATGCCCCGAGGCCGTCTAACGAGATGGAGCTTGGTGGAGAAAGTGCGTTGTGCGCTTCGCGTAACCAGTCGGCACTGGTCACAGCCATTCCACACGTCTGCGGATCCATTCCCGCCGTAAAACTCATCAGGTCTGCTAGTTGCGGACCAGAGGGCAGTGACGGTATATTTCCGAGCGCGTTTACTACGGCGAGGGTTGCACAAGCATTGTTGACCGTTTGATGTGCGAAGAAACCAGGAAAATCAGTGTCATATTGTCCGCAAGCACTGCTGGGCTCGCCACTGATGGAAGGTAGCCATTTGAAGAGAAATACGAGAGCGTGAATAGGTTGTAGCGCAGACAATGCCTCGGGATCGAGCGAATACAAATCATCGACGATGTACGGAACACCAAGCGTGTTCAGGAGCTCCCTGATTGATGACATGGATTCGAGTTTGGATGCAATATGTAAATGGGCCAAGCACGTACGTGAATACACCTGGATCGGATTCTGTGAGCTCCCATCCACTGGAGCTTTCGTCAGACATGGTGATGGAGTAAAAGTGAACTAACAAGAACTTGCGTCATAAGCCACGTGATGATTTATTTAGCAAAGGCTCGTAATCTAAACAACTTTGAACCTTGGTCGTTAAATGTCAGCAGCCGCCACGGTAGAGTCATCTCCAGGAGCAGTTACAGATGCCCGGGCAGCGAACAGGGAAAGGTTTGAGCTAGAGCTCGAATTTGTACAATCGCTCGCAAACCCTTACTATCTGCACTCGCTGGCACAACAAGACATACTCGATCAACCCGCGTTCGTTAATTACCTGGAATATTTACAATACTGGCGGGAAAAGGATTATGCGCGCTTCATCCAGTCAGTGTAGTCCGGTTCCCTCCTTTGGATGCTGACTCGAACGTTCCTGAAGCTATCCTCATGCGCTGCACCATCTAGAGCTACTTCAACATCCTCGTTTCAGATCGGAAATCAAGAAAGATGAATGGCGGGAGTTTCTGAACCAGAAACAGTTTGACCACTGGCGAACTTGGCAAGTTTACGTTTTTGCTTGCACCCTCAAAGAAGTCCTCACGGACGCCGCGCCCAGGCGAAACTATCCTACCGCCCCTATGCTTGCTGATGTTCCACATGCACGGGAACCCGTAATGGTACCGTGACGGACGGGTCTTTGAAGCTCGATCTGAACCCGTCGGGAAGATGTCCGGTGGCCAAGAGATGGTGGTGTTCACATGAAGAATCGGATCGGCGGGCCGGGTGGAACCAGCTTTTCATCAGGATGGTGATTGAGATCAACTAGCCAGCGTGAATTAGTATGTAGTGTTGTAGTTTGAGTAGAAATGTTGCCATCAATCATATGTTTTTCACACGATGCGTTCCTCGTGGCACCGTTCACCATTGTCCCATGATGGCCGTCCACCCAGAATCTCCCGAGCATGAGCCAATACTTTCAAATCCAGACTCGCAAAGCTTTGAGGATGTCGATGAAGACATCAACGACCGCAGCGACCTTCATATCGCCTCCGAGAAAGAGAAGAAACGCTATTGGTGGAGAAATGCACTCATCAACACCTTCTTCATTCTTACATGGTACAGTGTTCTACCCGTCTGTTTCTGCGATAATCACTGAACCCCAGGTCAGGTTTCTCTTCGCGACACTCCTCTCCGTCTACAACAAATGGATGTTTTCTGCGGATCACTACAACTTTTCTTTTCCACTATTCGTAACGACTGTCCACAGCCTCATCCAGTTTTTGCTGTCTGCTTTGCTTAGATGCACTTTCTCAAGACATTTTATCTCTGATAGAAAGCCCACCCTGCGCAACTACAGGTGAGTGGGCTTGAACCCGAATGGTGCCAAGGTGATGCCATTCTTATAGCATCAAGGTCGTCCCCGCTGCAATGGCCACTGGCGTTGATATTGGGTTGTCCAACCTTTCTCTCAAGACCATTACCCTATCATTTTATAGTGAGTGTTCTTGGGGCCGCAGCATCAATGGTTCGCTGACATCCGACGCCTGTAGCCATGTGCAAATCTTCCTCACTAATATTCGTCCTTGGTTTCGCATTTCTCTTCCGACTAGAGTCATTCTCCGTGCGCTTGGTCATTGTGATCCTCATCATCTTTGCCGGAGTGCTGTTGATGGTCGCCTCAGAGACTGCATTCGTCTTGTCCGGATTCCTAATGGTCATGTTCGCCAGTATCTGTGGTGGCCTTCGCTGGAGCTTGATCCAGGTCGCAATGCAAGACAGATCCATGGGACTTGACAACCCGCCGAGCACGATATATTGGTTATCACCTGCGACAGCCCTTTCGCTGGCAGTGCTTAGCGTCGCTTGGGAAGGATGGAACAATGTGTTCTCGACCCCCTTCTTCGCTACCGCGGGTTCGTCGATGAAAACGCTGGTCATGCTTGGCATTCCGGGCATCGTCGCATTTCTCGTGATAATGAGCGAGTACTAGTACGTTCGAGCGCCACATCTACTTCACACCATGAGGTTGACTGCATCCTCTTTGTGCAAGCATCATTCAACGTGCTGGTGTTGTTCCAATGTCTATAGCAGGGATAGCTAAAGAAGTCTCGACCATCACAGTTTCTGCGTGGTACTTTGGGGACGAGTTGACACCTGTCAACATCATCGGTGTTGCTATTACTCTTTGCGGTGGGTCTCCATTTTCGCTGTGCCTCACTAGCTGACATGGCGAGGGTAGGCATTGCACTCTTTACGTACCACAAATATCGCAAAACCGTCGATTCCAACGTTATTGTCAACGCGCATGGTAGCGTGATACAGCTGGATGGCGAAGATCCGAGCGGTAATGGGTCATATGATCATCCTGTGGAATTGACTGCGCGATCGTCCGAAGTCGGATGTGCACGATCATCAGTGAGTTTAAAAAAGAAATTGCGTGCATGGCCAGCGGCTGATAGGCTGAGTGCCACAAAGGTCCCGGAAGACGTTAACGGGGATGCGCATCAGCACCTTCTCTTCTCAAGCGAAGAACTTGACGAGAGGGAGGAAGACGCCGAAGAAATCCGCAGTATTAGAAGCTCAAAACTGAACTGGAGCAACAAGATGAATAGGACTAGACAGATTGTATGATTGTCGGTATATTATTTATTCTAGTGTGAAATCAATATTTTAATATTAGCATAGTTTTTTTTGCAGGCATCATTCTAATTTAGTTGACCCTGAGTGACTGAAGGAGGGCGAGAATTACGTGGAGCGCGACCTAAATACTATCGGACGCACCGTACCATTGATCCGAAAAAGGCTGACACTATCCCCGTCAACAACGGAAGTACTCGGCAATTGTTGCACAGCTCGAACCGTTGGTCGCGCTCAAGGTTATAGTTTCTTGCTGCGGATGGGGCGAACTTGGGTGAAAAGCGAGTGATGGCATGGCGTCGGCGTGTGTTGCCGGATGCCATCAATTCTAGTTACAAGGCACAGCCAATCACATGGCACTTTCAGAACAGCGTGAAATCCAGTGTGCCAGTGATCGCTTGGGAACGGAAGTATCCGCACACCAATTAGTGTTGGGCCTGGATGAGCGTCCCGAGTTCCCATCGCCAGCAACTTGTGGCTCTCCGGAACAAGGCGGTTCAACTTGGCTTACCTATTGGTTGACGTTTCGGGAAACCCGTCTTTAGTGGAGCACGACGGTCGTGTTGCGGCGTCTTGAAACCCATCACAAATTCCACACCTTGCTGTTCGTGTGCAGTGGGACATGGCAAGGAGTTGCCAGCCTTGGGACATCATGATGATTGCCAATCCCTTTACGGCACCGGGTTGAAACAAATGCAGGTAATTTATTTCTGGTAGTGACTAATAATCCCCGCCCGGTAGCAGCCTCGATTCATGTGTCAAACTGATCAGAAATCGATCAATGCACAGCTGCCTGCTACCGGTGTGGGCTGTTGAGTAAGTCCATTTTCTGCGGCACGCTGATCGCTTAACAAATCTTTACAGGTCACTAAGTGAGAATCGTTTCAACGAGACTCGAGATTCGCGGATCTGGGCCTATCTGAGTTCGACGCTTATTGGTTTTTTTTCGGTGACGGGCGTGACATGTCTTGGGTGGGCCTTCGAGGTAGCTATATAGTGCGGATATAAACAGCCCTATTACCTTCGTCATTGAATCACCCCGTTCCCCACCGTCCTCTCCAACAATGGAAGGTTTCCAGTTTATTATTGAGTCTCCCCAGGAATCTCAGAGTCAGAAGAAACGCCCTCGTCTCGTCACGTCCTGCGATAATTGGTAGGTCACCTGCCCTCTCCCGTCACATCTGTTACATCTTCTGATTGTCATACTTCTCTCTTCGCTTTATAGTCGTCTCAAAAAGATCAAATGCCTTCAGCCCAGTCCGGAGTCTCAATGCGAAGCATGTAAAGTCGCAAAGATCCAGTGTAGATTTCGAGATCGAGAGCGGTATTTTGCCGAACGGAGTCGAGCTATCGCCGGACCCAGTCTGACCCGCCCGGCTGGCAGAGCGGGCTACACAACGCACGATACCCCCGTCCGGGCCGAGAGCACCATCCCAGACTTTCCTGTAACAAGTGCACCTGCTGGGCCCCTCCTCTCCATGCAACGTTCCTCGTCGTACTCGCCATCTCAGTCGACGGGACACAGCACCGAGGGCCATGTCCGCTACCAATCATACCCCCTCGAACATGGGAAGAGCCCAGGACCTTTCAATGGTCACCGCGCCACACAATCCGGGTCTAGTTTTTCGTACACAAGATCGATAGGACAATCGCCACAATATAGAATGTCACCCTTGTTTGATGCTGGACATCCTTCTTCTCCCCAGCGGGCCTGGATGCAACAGTTCATACAATTATTCGCGAGCAACATGGGCGCGCAGTGTCCGTTCCTCAGCTACGATGATATCTACGACAAGTTTCGACGTCAAACGCTGACACCGCTCTTGTCGAATTGCATAGCTGCACTGGGTGCTAGGTAATGT
The DNA here is from genome assembly GCA_038090095.1 of Zangia roseola. Taxonomy (NCBI): domain Eukaryota; kingdom Fungi; phylum Basidiomycota; class Agaricomycetes; order Boletales; family Boletaceae; genus Zangia; species Zangia roseola. Next base: position 28,509 of record JBBPMD010000101.1, read on the forward strand.
GGCTTGGTACACTATACACCGGCTCGCATTTATGATACGGGCAGGTTTTCTGACATCCCTGAAGTCGTTGCGCGAGGCCCACAGGCAGTCGCCGAAATATATTGTGACACTGCCAAGGTGGGTTCGCCCACACTTGATAGTGGCCGCCCACCAAGTGAAAATATTTCCAGGAACAACTGTCAACGTCGCTTCAGCAGCCATCGATTGAGGCCCTGCAAGGGGCAATTCTCCTCGCGTGGGCCGAATACAAGAGTAGTCGCGGGCATGGTATGCTCTGTCATCATTCTCGTGGAGTCGTTGCTGATGAGCCGCTCGTTGGGTACAGGTTTCCGTCAGTATAGCGACGTACGTGTTGCCTGACTGCATGTGACAGTGCTTTCTGATGCCCACTCCCACAGCTCGCCGTGCAAACTGCCATGGCGATTGGTCTGTCTGAGGAATCATCGCTCCAGCTGAGCCCATACGATCCATATCAAAATCGACTACGGATGACATGGTCAAGTTTGAGCCAGTTACGGCTGTATGCCTCATCGTGTACGTTATTTATCCAGGCTCTCACGGTTTCCTTGGCTGACCGCGCGCTCGCTGATCTGCCAACCCACCAACCAACCAGTGACGGCCCAAAAGCTCGGTTGATCAGGTTCCATGTGACATAACACGTTTACTTCCGACGGCGAAGATTGCGACTAATGGACATTACGCCTAGGTCATCTCTTTTCATGCTCACGAGTCACACGCAGAAAAAAGTCGTTCTGACCATTTCCACACACTATATTATTTTACCAATGTCTCTGCATCATCATCATCCAGGGTAGCCGCACTGCACTTGTAACTTACATGCGCAGCTGTTTGAAACAGTGGCGCGGAAAAGGGAGAGCGTCATATTATATTATATATTACTTCTCGATATGTAGAAGTAGCAGGCTTCTTTTTCCATTCCGTCATGTATGGACGATTTGTCACATGGTACAGGGAAATTATCTGATAGAATATGTAATTTACATCGTGGTCCAGATATAATAAGTTAGTCCTCTTAATCTAATAGCTTGGCAGTGCTAACTCGAAAGTCGAATCGAGAGTCCAGGCTGTTTACTTCCAACGATTTGCTGGTATAGTAAACTTTCGTACGTATCGTCGGCCGACCTTGATTTTCCTGCTGATTAGAATGGAATAGTACCACCTCGTGGGCGGCCACATTAAGTTGATCTATCTCATGCGGGCGAAGCGGAAGGTATAAAACGTCCGAGTCCGCGGGGTGGTTGGTCACAGCTCTGGGCTGCGCACGATAATAGCTGCGCAAGCTAATATATCTCATGCCTTGGAAGCGCCAGTTCAACTGTCCACTAGAACAACGGATAGCCTATTAACCTCCGAGGATGTTGAATCGTGTCCCTGCAGTACCACATGCCAAGACGGCGTTCTGATGGATTGACCATTAAATGGCGTTGGTCAGCGTGAGGGACTTCTTCTGAGACGAGCAATATTCGCTGCTTAGTGTCGGCGCTTTGAACACTCCGACGTCTGCGTATTCATCTTTGTCAGGGCGGAGGCCGAACTGCTGTGATCGTGACAGCGGCGAACCCATTTGTGGGATCACGTTCCGAACCGCTTGGCAAAACGCGGGCGATTTTGCACCGGAAAAGCGGTTTAGGTATCGTTCTGATTGGACGCTATACGGCTCGGTGGTTTATTTGTTTGCCTAGCGAACTTTGGTACTCACGAGTCGCGGTTGACGCTGGGGGGACTTGACGGGACAGTAGACCCCCTCGATTTTTTTTCCCATGCATTATTGGAAAAAGAGGATGGGCTCCTCAGGTGGCTTATCTCTGATCTCCGGTACATCGTCAAAGTTGCGATTATCAATGATAATCTGCATCGGTGTCCTCAAGTGCCGGTCCAGGTACCCATGCGCAGCTCGTAGTTAGGGGACGGAACAAAGGTATCCGACTGATCGTCGTTTTGATCGCGATGGGATATCAGTGATGACGAACCAAGTCTAGTGCGATTGGAAACACATGGACCCATCTGATGGCATTGCGGATTACACCCATACCTTTTTCGAGGGCAGTAGATGTACTATTTACTACTAGACCGCGTATTTAGTCTCATCAACGTACCGCCCAGCAATCTGTGCCGGTGGTGATGCTGTTGGTCCACCTTATGGACTCGTCCAGATGACCGTCACCGATCCAGGCGCCCATTAGAGATACGTAGCTCGTGGATATTGGTGACGAACCTGGACCCATCCGTAATCATCATAATCACCCAACTCGACACTCGTCATCTGCACTTTTGATCTTCGCACGTATGTCTGAAAACCAAGTACCCGGCCAGTGTCGCGCCACTGTTAATAAAATGTGGGCGGTTGGAGTACTTTGCACACCGGAGGTTCTGGACCAGTGATTACTGCAGAATCTCATTTGTCACAAGATCCAAGGTATTGTCGACTTTGGGATTGGAATTCGATGGACACTGTGAGGCCACATGCGGTACCGAGTGTGCCTTGAGATCACACGGCCAAAGTTGAGGTATCAACCGTCGTCGAGAGCGTTGCCCAGAATGTGAAGGTATGGTTATGGGCCGTGTGCTGCGCGACGACGACGCCCTCCTAGATAGACCAGAATCATCAACGACCACCCACGCTCAAGCGGAATCACTCAAAAACCGACTCAACTGGCTCCGATGGAGTGAACCATGTGCAGTACCTGCCAAGGGACGACATTTAACGCCAATAACGGGATCATCTTTGATTGCGGGGTTTCGCGCGTGGCCGTCGTCCTATGTGAGGGACCAGGCCCGACGGGCCCGAACCTCCGAAAGCAAGATCAACGGGACTATGGGCCGGTGTGCCCCTCCTGACCGTACGATGGAGGTCGTTCGCTTCATTTGCATTACCGTAGGATTGATGGGAGGTGATGAAATTTGGCTGGTCGTACCGATTGCGTGCTCGGAAGACGAGTCATCCCGGTGATTCCGACCTTCTTTTTGTGATCACGGATGAGCTGAGCCTCTGCCTCTCGTTCCGAACTTGGAGTGCCACGTCACAGAGGAACCTAGTTGCCTACGCGGGTACTCAAGCGTGGGAGGAAAACTCACCAATCCGCTGAGTTGCTCCTCCTTGCCCGATGATCGCTAAACGAAAAAAAGGGTATAGCGGGCCTGTCCAACCGCACAATGCTCAGTTAGGAGGGAAGGTCCAACGACGCTTTTCACTACTCCGCCGGTTACTGGTGCCGGTACTAATTTTGAACAAATGGCCGACCATCACTTTGCCGTTGCCAAAAATGGTATGTAGTGTTAGTCAGAGTCAAGTTCAACCCGTTAACCCAAAAATGTGATGAACACGTATCGGACGTTCATGGGACCAGTAGGATGTTTACTTTCTCCGGAAGGTGGCGAGCTGTCTCTTCCTCGTGTCGACTTGAGGGCAACAGTAGGGACGTTGTAGCTTCCGTCATGGAAGCCCAGGGTCCTTCCACGCCCAGCTTGAGGGACGTGTGGTCCATCATCGATGCCATCAGTTCTTTCATCCTCACGCCGACGGGACGTTGAGGGGCTGTGTATATTGGGGTTCAGAAAACAGGCAGGGCCACCGTTTTTCTCCGCCGATTGTACCTGTCTTACTTAGAATTCACTTCACCAGCAATATCAGAGATTCCGCACGAAGGTCTCGATTCGGAATAACTTTTTCCCTTCAACACGCGTACTACACGCTACACTCGCTCAAATGTTCTTGCAGGGCGCTGTTATTCAATAAGTCATGAATGAAGAAGTTCAGGTTTTTCAATTCTTGTCCCCCGCGTTTGCCGGGACCCCAAGTTCTTCATACGGTCAGTGTCCTCGGAAAATACTCAGTGACCCAGGTGACACACGCAACATAACCCACCTCTGGTAATAATGATCCTGAGGCGTTAGCTATCGTGGCGTCCCATCGTGATGTTCACCTTGCCAGGGCCGTCACCGTTCTTCTACTCGTTGCTGAGCCTGCCATCTCTTCGTCATGATTTAGTTACGGATCTCGGCGAAGCTTACACTCATCGATTTGAACGGAATTCATTAAAGCCGGGCGCGTTCTCGTAACAAACCAAGGCAAAACGGGGATTTAGATTGGTCCTCGTCCTCGCGCGTGTGAGTGGCAGTATCACGAGTTGCCACAATGTCTACGTTGCTTCTCTCCACAGATTTTATCGTGTGAGCAACCAATCCAACCTTGATTACGTCTTGCTTTCTAATGTGAAACGGGGTCATCTCGAAAATGTTCTGCAGATTGGCGGTATATGTGACCACAGTCCCACGACTCTTTCACAACAATCGTTGTTCGGCCGCACGATGCTTCGCTCAACGAGGTTCCCCGAAGCAGCGGAGCCTGTAGATTGATCAGGTTCGATTAGGACCCTGCATACATTTTCTTCGCCTACTACACGCCATCCGTTCATGTCGTGAATTCGGGATGACAGTGGTTCAAGCAAATTTGATTCCCCCAAAGCCATTCCACCCCACGTTCCTCACGTGCCCCCACCGTGCCGTTTTCACCGCGGGGCACAGACAATTCTGTCCCTGGATACCATCGCTGCGCTTGGCAGGGAGTCTCTGGCGGCCATGACTTTTTTTTTTGCACCGCGGCGTGTCTGGCACTATGCAACGGTGTACTAGCGTTGGCACTGCCATTCCCATGCACCTGCGAGTTCACGAATGGGACGAATGGGACCTCGTTCGTAACGAAGTGACATGATAACTCGTCGTGCAGGTGGAGTCCCAAGATCCAAGGCAACCCAACCGTGTGCCGATGTCGATCGCTGGCCGGAAACGACCAGTGCGATATTGATATTCACTCTATTCTCACAAGTTCCGCGGGTGAGCGCGGGGTTTCTGCTGCCGGTGTTGATCTTCCTTCCCAACCCACCGAGTCTTGGGCCCAGCCATTTCCACGCTGGCTGCTCCCACCGCAGATCCTCGCAGCACATTGTGATCCGGGCACAGGAGGCAACCAGTCTCACAGTGGAAAAAAAAAAGACTGCCCCCCTCGGTATCCGGTTGTCAGTCCTTTCGGTCGTTATCGTGGCCCCCGTTAAGACTGAAAATTGTTAAAAACAAGGCAGCCGGGAGCCTGGGAGTAACGTCAAGTACACTCCGAACCACGCGGAACAGCACAAACCCTCAGGGCTGCGGGCATTTAAATAAATTGACATGTCTGCCCACACTCTGGCCGCAGCCGTGTTTCGTCCGACGGGGGAGGAACACGCATGAGCTAGGGTGACCTAGTATGCCAGCTATGTTGCGTACATGCTTACAATGTCCTCGTCTCGTTGCGTGACCGAATCCACTCCGCCGCAGCCGCGGATATGAAAGATGTGATTTCGATCGGGTGTTGTAGGTGCAGAAGTCTAGCACATCCAGGGTCATTGGCGAGCCTGTGATGCCTTCGCGATACTGGGTTTGGGCTTGCAAGCCGGAGCATGAGGGATCATGGACCAAGCATGCTTGACGTGACCCAATACTTGACAATGGCTACACGTAGAATGCTTGTGCAGCACAAAAGAAGGATCCAAATTAGCTACCTATCATTTGGGCTGAATACACTATCGTCAAATCGTTAACGCCTGAGGACTGCCACACGTAATTTTAATATTTATAAATTTGGTTGTTATCACCGTCGCCTAGCGATTGATTGATGCGCGAATACTTGTACGCGCGAGCCTCTCGGTTGACTCTGGCAGTGTTTGCATATTCCCACATGTACAGTACTCGACCATTACAAAAGAGCAGCGGTAGCATGTGTTCGGATGAGTCAAATGGGGATGATATGCATGACGATACCGGATGCTTCATTAACCGCACGTTGAACTTGGGCCGGCGGGTTGTGATAACGAGATCACTGATTTTATGAATCCTCGCAACGCGAGCCTACCCAGCAGGGTCGGGGCAACATTGACCGATCGTCGATTGATCCCGAGTCAGGTTCCCCATGGGTCTCGGAAAGATGATGTTTCAGTCCTACTAATTGCGTCCATCCATTCAATCGGCCTGATGGTGGGGGTCGAAGTATGGGCAAAAATGAAGAGGAAGTCACTGACTAAAGGAGTTATCTATTCGAATATCACGCATTATAGAACTAGTCAGAGATAACGTGCGATGCAGTGGAGAAAAATATGGAGCCAGACGCCAGACGAATAGTGGGGGACGATCAAGGTGTAGGCTGATGGCGACGAGGGGAACGTCGGATGCCAACCACTGACGCTACCTGGCAACGTACATAGATCCGTGTGAAAAATGGAAGAGAGACAGAAAGGCAGATGGTGCATTATAAGACGTCATTTCGATAATGCGTCTTCTACCGTGAGATCCCGACACATATGTTGACCCAACCGTCCGCACCAGCCAAACACGCGCCTAGCCAACCCATCTCCGTCTCTGGAGGAGCGACGATCCCCTGGATCAAGGCGTATGCGAGTTCTGAACCAGATGACAGCCGAGGGAAAAGGAGCGGAAGGTGTGTCGATAGGTAATGCGAGAGCGTGTGCGAAGAACCTAGTTGTTCATTGGAAGCACAAGTGCAAAAAATAACCATGTTACCATCAGAAAAGAAATGCAAGGAGTGAATGGTCAAAACGGGATCGCGTACCATCCTCTACCACTGGCGGCACGAGATCTTGCATCACCGGTCCGTCAGGAAGGTATAATCTGACGGGTACACTTCGGACATTGTATGCCCCATCGCGGTCTGGCGCACTTTGTTGATCCGTAGACGCTGGGCGTGCATGCAAGGAACCACCAGAAGGCGGCGGCGAGCTCGGTCTCGTAGGCGCCGTTGTGGGTACGATCTTGGAAGCGACACGCCAATAATCATCAAAATTGTCTGGAAAGGGCCGATGTCGGTCACCATCGACCCAGATCAGTCAGCCCAGCTAGCCCCAAAGCGCAACGTTTTGAGCACAAGGCCCCAACGATGAAATAAACTCACGTTCTTTAATTCCCTCCCATATCCCGTCTTGTTCAGCCTTGCGTAGACTGGTCATCCGCTTCGTGTTCCCCCATCGAATGAAATCTGCTTCTTTCAATTGGCCCATGAACGCTTGTTTGCAGGATTCGGCCGTGGGGGGTAGGAGAAGTTTTTCAGTGGGTGGCGACGCGAGGTGAAGGATCAGTTTCAACGGTGCAACTTGCAGGTTTAGCCCTGACCCAGACGCAGGTGCAGCAGGACGTATTGAAGCCGATATAATATGGTTGTCATAGATCAAGCCAATCGGCCAATGCCTACCGGTGGTGTTGTATCAGGTATACCGGTCACAGCTACAAAACCAGCTGACGGGCCCCTGCAAAGCGAGGTACGCGCGTCGACATGGGGAAGACAAACATACCACTTGAGCAGCGTGCCTTCCTCACTCTCGAACCACCAATCTTCCTCCTTCAACACTTTGCCAGCTGCCTCATCAAAGACGATATCCATCAGGAATCTTCGTAGTTCCGGCATGAGCAGGGGCAGGTAGCTGACCCTCGGTGCTTGAATGTAGTAGCATTCGAGCCCGCGATCAGAATTTGCAGGGAGTTCTTTGGGATCAACACGGATTTCGAGCGGAACGGTGCCTTCCCATGAGAGACGTCGAAAAAGAGTAATCGAGGCGGACGTTGCAAATGCCGAGCCAGGATGATTCCGCGTTGTACCGTACGCGGACATTTGGCGGTCAACCAAATACAAAGTTCAGACCAAAGTGCTTCTGCTATTTGGCACGTGACTTGCCCCTGACCGAGTCTATGAGCTCTGAGTGTGGTAAAATGTATGTATAATGGCCTCTGAAGCGACCTTCGAACTGAAGAAACTCTGAGTATATTGAGGCCAAGTGCGACGCTGTTTTTCCATTAGCAGAACTAAGGTGATTAGTGAATTGCTGACAAAACGGATGTAATTAATGCAGTAATAACCTCCAAGTCATCGGCGTCCGGAAAACCGCAAGACAATTCGGCAGTTCAGTGTATGGTGTAACCACAATTTAGTCGGCGACTCCCATGGCACTTTAAGCGGGGGTCTTCTGGTTGCACTACTGCATAGTAGGTTCCATCAGACTATTATTGTATGATGGCCTACCTGGTGGTTCGGTTTTACCAGCCCACTTGACGAGTGAGGCGACGTCGTGGTCTATGTACCTACGTACTTGTTCGTACGCTTTCGTGATGCCTAGCCGTGGCATCCCAGAGCGGGTGGACTTGAATACCGAGGTTTCACAGGGTAGACGATGATGACCGTCTGGATTCGTCTGGATTTCGTTTCGCTGTCCTCCGCAAACTTCCTATTTTCGACGCAGTCTAGTAAGGTATACCCCACACTCTCTGCGAACCTAGTCTTTCTGCTCCCTCTAGCATAGTGACTAGTAAGCGTGAGTAATCCAGGTTCTTTTGCATTAAATCTGGACGGATAGAATTAGTTGAGTCTCTAGGACCTCATTGGCGTTGCTTGGACGAGCAAGCCGAAACCACCTCGCTAACCGAATTCGACCAGGGCCAAAAGCATCCATTGTCGTCTACTCGCGACCAATTACCCATTAATTGCTTGATGTTCTACCATCATATCTCGTAGACACGTACCCAAGTCTGTCAAGTCAGTTAACAATTGCTGGACACAGATGCAATTAACAAATTGACTTGATCCTACCTCAGCGCGGGATGATACAGCGTGAGCGCATCGAGCAGAGCTTCCCAAGCACCGATGGAGGAAAATCAAGTAGGGCACGAAGACGCAGCTACTGCATGACCCGTTGCTGTTGTCTGCGGACTTGCTGGAGAGTAATAACCCCCGAATACGTCTGGGCATACATCAAGGCACCTCCTACGACATCATGCATACATACCACTGCGAAGCACCTCCCAAGCAGATCTTTTAGAGATGTTCACAGCCGATGGCCAAGTATTTCGTTTTCAAGTTGATATCTCTGTGATTAGGAGGCCAATATGACTAGCTAGCCTTTTGGGAAGGCATTGATGACGACCGACACGGACTCGGAAGAGTTCTAATTCAATTTGTCAGTGGAGAAGTTGGGACAAGCCAAGGACAGGACTCAGGCCAGGACTGACACTCAGCTGGGGTCCGGGAAGAAGGGGGAAACTTTTTGTTTGTTTTAGATTTAAGGGTTAGCGTGACTCTATTCCGAGAGCGAAGGCACTGGGTACAGAGTAGATCGTGTAAGAACTTGGAAAGTGATGACTGTCATTCGATACAAAAAATATAGTCTAATACACTAAATCCGATAGGATTCAGAGACCAACATGGATAAATGGGATCCAGTCCGTGGATCGCTCATTTCTGTCCCGCAGACGTTTCATAGTATTATCTAGTGCATGGGCTGCACCTCGATAATCTGGCGGCAACCCACTCCCAAACAACTGTTCATAGACGTCCTTTGCTACGTCAGGGGCAACCCTGTCGCTGATCGACCACATCGTTCCAATAACGCCTCCGTAACCTGCAAACAACATTCCCGCTGCAATGTGTACCGCCTCGTCAGAGAGCTTTTTTTCGCCCGTCGCGGTTTCACATGCAGAGAGGAAGGCGAGCCCACCACGAGGACATGACAAACCAGTAATGTCGGATATCGATAACCGGCGCCCATTGGCGAGGCAGAGACCGCTTTGGGTGGGGTCATTAGGATCCTGGACACCGTGACATGCAAAGTGAGCCCAGTCCGCATTCTTCATGAGCTCGAGTACTTCTTTGACCGTTCCGGCAGAAGACTCTGTGAGGGTTACATGCCTGCCCGGGGAACTGCCGATTACTTCCTTGATGTGCTTTATCTCCTTAGCTACGCCCGGTAGTGAGGATAGACCATCTGAGTCCGGCTGACGAACCACGAGTAGGCGGATGTCTCTGCTGGATTCGGCATTCAACTTTGACGAGGAACCGAGAATACTGAGCGTAGGAGTGTATGACGAGACCACAAAATCGAAGACCTTGTTTCCAGGTTCCTCAAACCGGGGGTCGTAAAAACCGGCCGCGTGGATGGGAAGAAATGTAAATGGCCCAGTTGGACACCAGAAAATGCGTGGTCGGTCCTGAGGAATCTGTTTTGTTAAAATATTGAACAGTTCAGCAATGTTATATAGGGCAAATCAGCACATCACATACCGTAGAGAAAGCGAGTGCGTCCAAGACAGGTTTGACGACACGTTTCCATAGGGGGGACAAGATAGAGTTCCATGGATCGATCGTATTCCGCACCACCAGGTGACCCTCCCTGTTGCCCAATGAGCCTCGATCACGACGAACCAATTGCTCGAGTGAAATCCGATGCTCCCGGAGTGTGAAATTCAGAAGAGGGACATGAATGACATTCTCCACATTGGCGACAACGATCAAGGCATCGCAACGGGTCTCTGTGGCATTTAGGAAGACGATCGGTCCGGAGTGAGCAGCAACACGAAGCTGGGAGAATTCTTGGTGCAGAGCAAAACGTTCAAAGCCAGGCAAGCGCCGGATCTCCTGCAGTAGTTTATCTCGGTCCATGGCGAGTCTGCGGTGTCTGGTAGCCACTTGCTCCAAAGACTCTGGTGCGCTTTCCTCAGACCTAGGATTCTGGGTCTGGTGTGGTATAGAGAGTGACTGTTCGTGAGCAATACCGGCATTCTCCAGTGCTGTAGAAAGATTCCGAAGTTGATGGGCATAATCTGGGTGGGCAGACGACAGATCTTCAAAGGAATCGCGAAGTTGAAGCAGTTCTCCCCAAACAATAGAACGGCCTTGCTCGAGCCATTCCACAGCCATTTCCGGATAACCAGATTCCAGAGCAGTGGAGACGGCTTCGGCGAGCACCTCACTAGCACCAATGAGGTGGTGATAACAATATGTAAGAGGCAAGCCGGTCCATGCAAGTTGAGGAAGCAGGCTGACAGCAACGGAGTATGCAGGGAGCAGAGAGTGATGGCATAGGAGGCGGGCACAATTAATCCATTTTTTTGATGCATCAAGTCGAACGGAAATAGGGCCGATAGTCGCACAGGCAGCATGGGAGTATAATGAGACTGCCTGCTGCAGATCTATAATTCGATTCGTACGATGAAAACGTGCAAAGAAAGATTGGGCAAGCATCACCAGCCGTCCAGGGTTGTCGGGGTGGTTTGGAGGGGTGAGGTCAACTGCGTCCCCATACCTCGAAATCGCGTCCTCGATGTCGCTCAGTTCCTCAAGGCAGTCGAAACGAATCAACAAGGAGGTCGCAAGGTTGGCTAGACAATCTGGTTTGTTCGGGTGACCTTGCGCGGTGAGGTCAACTGTGTCCCTATGCCTCGAAATCGCGTCCTCGAGGTCGCTCAGTTCCCCAAGGCGCGAGAAACGAGTCAACAAGGAGTTCGCGAGGTTGTTTAGACGACCAGGTTTGTCTGGATGACCTTGAGGGGTGAGGTCGACTGCGTCGCCATGCCTTGAAATCGCGTCCTCCAGATTGCTCAGTTCCCCAAGGCTCGAGAAACGAGTCGATAAGGAGCTCGCGAGGTTCGTTAGACAAGCAGGTCTGTCCGGGTGATCTTGAGGGGTGAGGTCAACTGCGTCCCTATACCTCGAAATTGCGTCCTCGAGGTCGCTCAGTTCCCCAAGGCGCTCGAAACGAGTCAACAAGGAGTTTGCGAGGTTGTTTAGACGACCAGGTTTGTGCGGGTGGCCTTGAGGGGTGAGGTCAACTGCGTCCCTATGCCTCGAAATCGCGTCCTCGAGGTCGCTCAGTTCCCCAAGGCACTCGAAAAGAGTTTTCAAGGAGTTCGCGAGATTGTTTAGACGACGAGGTTTGTCCGGGTGACCTTGAGCCTGAGGGGTGAGGTCAACTGCGTCTCCACGCCTCGAAATCGCACCCTCGAGGTCGCTCAGTTCCCCAAGGCGCTTGAATTGATACAAAAGTGCAGTTCCAAGATTCGAGAGACCTCCAGGGTACCGCTGATCCCAAGGGGAAGTCCACCTTACAATCTTCTTCCATAATGACACCGCTCGCTCGAGATCGGCTACATCGCCAAATCGTTCAAAACGAACGAGCAGCTGGTAACCCAACACCCATGGATCTTCTTTCGCCAATTCCTGGGTGGAACCCCGCTGTGTGAATGACTCTCGGTCCCCTTGAACAAGACCGAGTCTCCATCCTTCATGTCCGTGCAGCAAGCATACCGCCACTCGATGTTCATAACTCTCTGCTGCACAAAGGTCCAATGCTTCATCCAGTAGTTCCTTGGACTGTCTTGCATCTACTTCGTACTGCCGCGACTCAAAACGTTTCATATACACCATCGCCAATTTGATCAACGTGCAAGGTCGGTCGGGGTGGCCGGCGGGCCGCGTAGCAAGAGCGTCCCGATACAATGCCAAGCAAATATCAATGGAGAGATCGCTATTCTCCACCTGACAGAGGACGAATTTTGCCATAGCGTTGTTCGACTGCGCGACCGCACGCCTGGCATGTTTCAGAGGGCAAATACGCAGTGCGCGCTCGAATTGTTCGAGAGAACGCTCGAGATCCCGTCTCTCCCCGTGTCTTTGATAACGCAATAGAGCAGTATGCCCTTGGTTTGTAGCGTCCTCCAGACCACTAATGCCTTCCATTGTCGACTGTGGACGTACACCAATTAACAATGACACTCCAAGTATGAATTACCCACTTACGCAATGAAGCTCCAGAGCTCCCGACGCTGATGAGCCAGTCTCAACACACTGTCGCCGCGCAATAGTCACCGAAAGGGAAGAACACGGAGATATCACATCCCCGTCCTTCGGAAAGAAGACAAATGCTGCAACAACATTGGAATCTGGGCACATACATACAAAGTGCCGATATGCTCACCAAGTTCTCTCTCACTGCAGTCCAGCAATGATTTCACAGTGACGGTTAACCTCCGCAGCTGTTCCCCGTCACCTAACGTAGGCTGAAATTCGAAGGATCCATAGATTTCAAAACAGATAGTGGCAGACAGATCGCTCGGACTGTGAACTACATTAGAACCTATACAGACAATGGGAATGTAGGCTCACATCGGAATCGATGCACCCCATTCGACGACATCGTCGTTCACAAAGACAGGCTTGCTTTCAGTTCTCCATTGGCGTTCACCTTGGCACACTGCAGCGTAAAATCCAGCAGGGATCCGTCTAAGGCCGAGGGAAACATCAGTTGCCCGGATACCTATCCTTTCATCAGTAATCCTTGCGATATATATATATAAAGCTATCACCTGTGATAACTGCCTCTTCGCTCTCATCCACGTGCATTTCGGAGGATGGAGACACAGTCTGGCTGATCTCAGGATTCATGATTCTCGTCTTCTCGTCGCTTCTTTGCACGTCCGGGCCTGTGACCAGAGACGCTGGGCGTTTGTGCGCCGTCTCGCTACAAGCAGAGTCATAACTTGTTTTGTCCCTGTCGTGCATGTCCGGGCTGTTAGAAATTCTTCCTCCCGTCCCTTCCCGATTGGAATTCCCTTTCCCGAGTCTCTCCGTATTTCGATTACATCTTCATGACGTAGTGTTAGTTTGCCCAGTTATCATTGGTCCCCGCGATATGTCGACCGTAGTATATAAGGATTCGCGCCATGTAATGTCTCGTTAGGTTTAGTATAGTTATTCATCACCCGATTAGCGAATCGAACTCGCCTCTGTGTGTATTTTCTAACACGGGCCTGCGACCGGAGACGCCGGGCATTTGTGCGCTGTCTCGCTACAAGCAGGGTCATAACTTGTTCGGTTCCTGTTGACTTCCATATACTCGGGGCAGGAGCCAGAGACGTCGGGTACTCGTACACCGTCCTGCTCCCCAACGAGTCAGTTAATGAATGTAGAACTAGATCGAAAGCCCACAGTCAATGTAGATACATGTTGTGGTGGTCGAGGTTGTTGGTCACTGGGGATGCCATCAGCGATAGTCATCGTTGTTTAGGTCAGGAGGCAGAAGTATTACAGGGACATACCTCCTCCTTGCGGTCCTTTTGACTCATGCAGCTTCATACCTCGTGGTTCACAGCAGGGAGCTGCGCCGATGCGATCTACAGCTTTTAACGAACTCATGCACAACAGGTGACTTCATCACGATGAGATCGGAGGTGCCACTAGTTCCGGCTCACTAAGGCAAAGATGCAGGGTCGTCTTGTTCAGGGTGCACCAGGGAGCGAAACCCATCCGTCGCCATTTATACAGAGAAAGAATTCCAGATCAGCAGCGGGAACGTTCAATGTTGTGCCGACGAGACTCGCTCTGCTGACTGCCTGCCATGATGGCAAACTCTGAGTGGGCGAAACTGCACGTTCCGTCGTTCTAGCTGTGTTACATGGTGTAAACGCGTGATCGCTGGCATTTTTTATTCCCGTGGCTTGACATGAATCCTGTGGCTTCCATGAAATGTGCCCTGGGGCATAGTTGGGCTGTGAGTTGGGTCGGCTCACGTCATCGAGCACGTTGAGCACTCACAACGATTGTTAGTGTAATATCTCTGCGTCGACGAACAGTGTGCATGGGGCAGAACAAGGAGTTTGTAAAGTGGAGACTCGAGTGGGTCCTCGCGGCGCGCACGGAACGTTGCTGTGCGCCTATCATTTCGCGAGCATGATGGATAACGACCAGAACTTCCGAGCCTCTCTTTCAAGGTCATCTGCAGCTGCTACTGTTAATTGAGTGATTGATGTGCTGCCAAAGTACAGTCCGGATTCATCCGTCAACTGAGGCAAAGATGACCGATGACCAAAGAAAAGCACCACCTGACTTCGATTCATGATTGAAGAGCCTCGAGGCGTTTCGTAGAACGCAGGTTCCATATGGAAGCAGACTGTTACCGCCCGCTGACGAAGCTTTATTATTTTCTGTATGGATTAACACGATTGAGGATGCGTACAAAGCATGGCTGTAACGTGTAATTCTTGTGGATGACAATGGACAGTTGGCTGGATCGCGTTGTCACGGGGGTGTATCTGTCGTTATGTAATCAACCTGCCATCGACACGACTCGAGCGCTCCGAAAATGATTCGACCTCTTAGTAATGGATGCAGACATTCAAGACATCCACGCGCCAAAAACCACTTCTCAACATAAAGCACGTGGCCGAGCCCTCGGACTCGGTCACTGAGGATGCTGAGACGGCCACTCACTTCCAAGCGCTTGAGCGTGACGAGAGGCATAGGCGGCTTGGGATACCATGTGTGAGTACGGTTGACTTCCTTTCATGCCGCTGACTGATGGGTTTGTTCGATCAGTACATCTTCCTGTAAAAGAATCGTTCATTTGTAGGAATAAATAGGTTGGCGGTTATCTCCCAGGTTCTGCACTGGTCGGACAATACTTTCATAGGCGTGTTTCATCACACCCTTGTTTGAGCACTTCAATCGTTCCTCCCTCTGATTCGAATCCGCCAAACGCCTCTTCCTGGTCAAGAGTCACAAAGTAACCCAGGGGACCATGTGTCCAAGACTTTGGCTCTTATCTCTCCACTGTGTTTTACCGAATACCATGACCACGTCGACTTCGTTCAACACATTCTACTGTACGTATCTCCATGCAAAAGTCAACTGGAGACGGAGATAAACACGATATTCCAATATCCGGGACGTCCGTCTCAATCTCCGGCTCTAAGTTTGCAACGGCAATCCGACGAAGTTTATAATGTGCTTGGATATCGAACCCATTTGAAATGTCTATATGAGCACAGCAGTCGAAGAGGAGGTAGAGATTGAGCACCGGGGTCGTGTCCGGAAGAGTTTCATGACCATGGCAAGTGATGTGTTATGAAGCAAACATATTGTCAGCCATTCCAGTCACCCCGACGATCCTGAAGTCCGGATTCCGTCTGACATCAAGCCAACCTTCTTCCTACCAGGTATATGCCCGGAATATTGACTTTGCATATAGACACCATCGAAAAACTGAGGCTCCCGAGTCGCCGGAACGCAGCAACACCGAGCTCCTACATATGGCAGATTACAATAATTTAATTGGAAGACGATTCCTCAGAATACAGACAATAAAAAATGCTACGGCAGTAGTACCGAAGTCCGACAAGTTGCTCAGACGAATATCCCAGACAAGTATTTGTCCAACCCCTTGACACCATGGATGATAGCACCAACGACTCCATCAGGCCTGACCACGACCACCTTACGTTCTCCCCTCACAGCCAAATATGCCCGGTACGCATGCCCTTGGCCGTCGACGGTAACATCTGCCTGCGCTACTGTAGTCACGTCAGATCCTTGAGGAAGGACGATCACCGGTCGGATCACGTCCTTGGGATACTTTCTCAACGCCTCGAGGATATCCGCCGATGACGTTGCATCAGGTGCGAAGACGAGCACGGTGTGGTACGTAGGTCTGAACACATCGAACAACCTCGTCTCCGCCTCTCCCTCACCCGATGCCATGACTGACCCCGGGGCATCCGGTGCTCTATCCCCCGCCACCAGTACCCCTTCCTGTAAAACACCATAGGCGTTCCCAGGTTCATCGTGGGTGAACTCTTCCACGACAATGGGGCTCGTGCGACAGTTCACACCGAGCATGGTCAGCCGCTTCTCGCGTACCATGCCAGCCTGCGAGGACTGGGTGTCATTCACCAGTTTGTTGAGCAGCCCGGTGGTGATGTTGAGCATTTCGGCGATGACAGGGAGACGCTCTAATGTGTAAGAGTCAAGAAGGCTCGCTGGAGAAAGCCCCTTGTGGACCAAGGCGAGCTTCCAGGCCAGGTTGAACTGCGGAGGGAACGTTATCGACTGTGAGGAGCACGCTACTCGGAAATACTTACAGCATCTTGAATAGACGAATTTAGACCTTGGCCACCGGTTGGACTATGAACGCTATGCAAGAATTAGATTAAGCGTGCAGGCGGAAGATGTAAAACATACTGCGCAGCGTCTACACAAGATATGGATTAGCCAGATATCGTGACAATGAAGAAAACGGATCTCTTACCTCCAGCAACGAAAATTCGCCCACGACCAAAACTGTTCACCATCCTGATGTTGGGACTGCCTCACGTCATGAGAAAGCAGCCACTGGGAGTCGTGCTAAAAGCTGTTGCTCACCGAAACTCTGTCAGAACGATAATCCTTCTGATCTCGACTTGTTTGCCTATCATATCGGACATGCATTTCAACAATAACTTCTCGTCTGTGATCAGCTCTCTCGGTTCGTGGTCCTTCCAGGATAAGATCAACTGGAATCCGTCAGGGCCTAATTCGTCTGTTGGGCGAAGTATCATTCTATCCGTAGGTTAGGTATGGCGCAAAAAATGCGAGAGTATCTACACTTACCGGTTGCCTGATCCGGCGCCGAAAATGTGCCAGTGCTAGATGAACTTCTGTGAGTCTCCCACTGAAATGATGAGCTTCCATGCGTACATTTCTGTCAATACCTTCGATCTCAAGGCAGACATCACCGATTACTGCGCTAAAGTCCTGTCTAGTTTCACCAAGAAAAGACAGCCCAAGTTGTTTCCGGGTCACTCCTAGCAAATAAATTTGTTCATCGTTTGCAAGTAGTGCGGGTGAATGACGCCACTCACCTTTTCCACCATCTGCGCCAATAATATAAGACGCCTTGAACAGTTCAGAGACCTCTTTGCCGTCCTCCGTCTTGACCAGTTGTGCAAGTACCCGCTCCCCGTCGTCTTCGAATGAACGGAGTTCCGTTCCCAGCTCCACGGAACAACCATACCTCTCGAGATGAGAGCGTAAGATGCCCTCTAGAGCTGGTTGACCGAGGATCTTTGGATTAGCCTATAAAGACAAAACATCAGCAGTTACCCATTCGACAATGTTAAAAACACCTACAATAGGGACCGACGGTGTTGAGTCGGTGGGGGGGAACATCAAGAAGGATTTGGTTGGTTCAAGTGTGCCAAGCTTGTATTCCTTGATAGTGAACAGTGTTGTACCGCTGTGTTGCATCTCGTGGATGCCCAGAAAATGGAATGCCTCTAACGTACGAGGCTATTGAAAAAAAAAAAGACTATCAGCATGCAACGTCTAGTGGATTCGATCGAGACTTGCCCAAATCCCAGTTCCGCGCTGACCGATTTGATAACGGGACTGCTTCTCAATGATTCGAACGGGAACATTGTTCTGAAGCAACGTGAGCGCAGCAACGAGCCCCGCTGGTCCGCTACCGGCCTGATCAACATTACGGGTACGTCAGCCTTGTAAATAGTGCTGCAAGTTAGACTTACGACGAGCACAGGTGCAATACTTGCAGTGGTCATGTTGGAGCGGTGAAGGAAGAGGGTGGAATGTATATAGAAGACAGTAACTTGGGATCATTTTTCAGATATCTGCATCTTTTAAGCGCTCCCAACTACTTGAAGGGCGAGATCTAGTAAACCGTAAGATGTTCGGCACATGAACACACGTCAGCGACTCCGAGGGACTTTTGCACCCACGACTCGGAAGTGCTTACACGTTGTAAATTGAGTCAGCGAGTATGCTAACCGTGCACGCACAGCCTGAGGGAAGAATACATCGTCAACATTTTTGAGTTTAATTTTATTTACACAATACCATGTAATCGGTCAAGCTTGCTGACGCATGCGCCTGCCTTTTTTCTACAGACGTTATTAGGAATGCGGGTTGGTCCTTTCCTTCCTTTCCTTCCTCATTGTCTCTTCAGTCCTGTTGTCACCCGTGGCTGTGTGCTCGCTGTATTTCTAGTACTGTTGGTTTCTGTCCGGATCGCCATCGCTGCGTGTTCCGTTTTTGCCGGCTTTGTAGTACGTCCTGTACCGCATTTTGCAATCCGGAGGCTGATAAATTGTGAGTCATGCAATGATTGTTGCTGATGATTCTATGAGAACCGAGATCACGAGGTATTAGTCCGGAGCTAAGCGAAGTGGCGTGGCTCTTTGTTTCTAACGGCTCTTTCTCGCTTTTTTGCGCCAACCCACTACTCCCAGTCGCAGAGCAACGCCCTTGCTCCACATCACTCGTCCGTTGCGCTCTGCTTGGGCCTAACCCAACCCACGCAGCTCGGCTCCCCTGTCGCGGCAGTGCTTCGGGCCGGAAGCCCTAGAGGGCTTCGCATATCCTTACACATGGCAGGAGATCGTAGTTCTCACAACATCCTGTACTGACTACGTACCACAACCTCTTGAAGTGAGACGCGTCTATACGGAACGAGAGACTCAGTCGTCATGGTCAAACGTGACTGACTTGGTAATTACCTATACGGAACGAGAGACTATGGACGGATAAGTATACGATGTAACGTAGAATGTGGAGTGGCTCACCTCAGTCGTTGTGGTCAAACGTGACTGAGGTGTCCGTGTGAAAAATTCTATCCTATGTAGTCCGAAACACGTGCGGTATTACTATCGTACCCCTAACTATCTAGACTCGTAAGCGTTGTATCTCAACACCCCCACTCGAGTCTAAAATAGACCGAGCATCTGAGCGAAATGCTCGACCTTCGAGCGTGGTAGGGATTTCGTGAAGAGATCGGCGATGTTGATGTCCGTGTGAACGTATGTAGGGTCAACAATTTCATTAGAAACTGCCTCTCGAATAAAATGGTACTGTATATCAATATGTTTGGTGCGAGGATGAAAACGATTGTTTCGCGTGATCTCGATGGCACCTTGGTTGTTGCAAAGCAATGGAGTGGGTCCGGTAATGGGTGAGTGGATCTCGGACATGAGATTCCGGAGCCATATGACGTCCTTGAGCGTGTTCGTCATAGTGACATACTCAGCCTCAACCGTACATCAGTAAATCCCTTGGGTAGTGTGCAACCCTGTCTATTATGCTACAATGTATTACACTCGTCACAATGTGACAGATAGGTCCCCCTTTGTACAACGGTAACCCAGCACGATGCCATAACTGTATGAAACTCTATTAATGTACAGCATCCTAATTCAGCTAAATTGTGAGCCAATCTCGACAACAGCAAGTCCCTTGACAACGTGACACAATTCTAGCTGCATGCATGTGTCACGGCGTATTGCTGTACAACCCTAGAACCAATCTTAGTACATTACGACTCTGTTGTACTATATACTGTGGGGCACTATTGCACATTGTCGCTGTTTGCATGTTGTCGTAGTACTGTCACATGCTGTCGTTGTATCCCGTGTTGTCGTCCTATGTACTACCTGTCATATCCCACATTGTTGTACTACTGTCACATACTGTCGTCATGTCCTGTGTTGTCATACATTGTCACGTTGTTGGGGATTTGTGTGCAGACCATGTGAGCATGTAGCATACGAAGGATGCAGTCACAAAACAGATTCTCGATTAAACAAGGAGTTAACATAAAGCACAGCATGAACACACGACAAAGAAACACAGATGTGACGAAGAAAATATGGGCCAGCCATGAACAGCACAGCAGCAGAACAAAACAAATGCAGATTCGGTCAGCAAATAGAACGCGAATCATGAATGACACGGTGACAGCATAAAAAATGCAAAAGGTGAAGAACGAACAATGTGGGGGTGGAACAAAGATGCAATGGACTCGGAGGGGGGGAAATCGCAAATTCCAGGCAACACACATTGATACAATCAATCCAAGACAACCGCAAACTCCTTTCGACTACCCACTGCAGCTTTAGGCTGCTTGGAATACCCAACCCTGGCGAAAAGTCATAAAATGCTATCTCCTGCACATTAAACAGAAAAACCTACATTCCCACCTGCACCCATTCTCCGAGCATTCTCTTTAACTTCGTGCCATGGTAGTCGTTCTCCAATACGGCGTGCATTTGCTCGGCCAGCTCGTGATATGCAGATTGAACGTTTTGCGAATGGAGTTTGATGGCCTTTTCATCAACAAAACCGTGTGCTCTGAACAACGAGAGTAGGGCATGAATCTATAGGACAGTCAGCATCCACAGCCCTACCGAGTGAAAGATTGTGTACTGTAGCAGCGACAAGTAGCAGGGTTTGGTAAGGGACAGCGTCATGAAATTCAGGAAATTGTCGCAGACTCTTGCCTGAGTTGCTGTAATAGAAGTCGAGAACTGTCTCCTTAAGGACCGGATGAGCAAAATTCTTGCTCTGCCCTGTATTTTCATTAGATTATCAGAATAACATGGCCGATTAACTTTACCTGCTCATCAGGTTCTCCACGTAGGTAGGATGAGGTCGAGAGGAGATCATCGGCTGTTGCCATTACCAATGCAAGTTGGTCTTCATCCTTCCTCGTAGTACTAGTAAGTGAGACAGAGAGGTTGTAACCTTGACGTATGAACTTCATGGCTGACTTCTTGATGTCGCTACAAAAGGTGTGAGTGTCGTTGAATATCTGCAATCGATTATTAGATTTCATAGTGGCTTGTGAGATATACAAACCAGCCTAGCCATCGCGAGCTTATAGCGCGGATAATATCCTACACGATGTTAATTAAGTCCATGCACTCGTAGACAGAAGAAACAGACCTTGTTCAATCTCCCACTGATTTTTCTCAAAATGTGCAAGCACCTCGTCAAGAACCTCCCGGCACTCAGTTTCCAAAGCTTTTTCAAGCGTCGGAAAGCCATCTTGAACGGCAATGTGAAGCCACATGCGGGCCTTAGCCAAGTCGAGGACTTTTCGCCATGACTCTGGATAGAACGCCATTGTGGTAGGTTTGGGAGCAATAGAGCCTTTCGGATTTTCGAATAGTGTCCTCTCCTCTGCTTAGGGGATGCTTCAACGTCCTCAGATGGACTTTCCTCCGGATCAGAGCGGTCTGCATTCTCAGGCTCTTCGTCGACCTTATCGTCTGCATACATCTCGTCGTCAATAGCCAACGTGTCTGACTTGAGCGAGTTCTTGCGTCTCTTCTTGGATGACTGATACTCTTGCCCGCCACGGACACTATCCAGATATCCTGGAGACAGGGGGCGACGACGACGATTGGTCGTGTGGTGACATGTGAGCAGATCGTATTTCACTCCAACCTGTAGTAAATGTAAATTAGAAGAGGAACATGGAACATGAAATTCTTACCCTCTCGTCCCCCACATGATGGGAAAGCTCTCCACGTTCTACCACAGAAGCTGCAGAGGGAATGGTCACCATTGGGGTAACTCGGGGATGCGGGGTACCAGTGGGGCATCGAGACGGTAAACCAAAGGCGCTGTTAGACGCCTTAGGATTGGTGGACATAGTCGGTCGTGGCTGGGCAGGATGTTGCTGATTGGCCTGGCTAGTCACCTGTTTACCGACAGCGGGTTGAACAGCTGACAATAACGGACAGATCTGACTGTGTGGCAGATGTTGAGTCTGTACATTGGATGACAATGGCTGGACTCGAGTGCTGGACAACGAAGGGCGGTCCTGAGTACCGGTGGGAAGAGCGAGAGGTGGTTGATGTGGGCCTTGTTTTATCTGGGATCTCATCATGCTCATCGATTATCATATCATCTGATATGAAATCCTTTACAGTAAGCGTGTGTCTCGTTGAGCGAAAATAAGAACACATACCATTCCGATCGTCGTAATCGTCATATAGCCCACAATTATCGCCATAGTCTTCATACTGATCAGCCTCAGGAACGGCATTTGTTCCCTCCTCCCCTTCCCCCTCCTTGTCGCCGCTGCTATCACGGGCACCATCCTCACTAATGTGATGAAACTGATGGCCAGAATCTCTGTCTGCATCCGACCTGAACCTCTTGGGCTGCGATGCTTCTTGGTTCAAGTCCTCGTGGCCATCATCAGACGACTCGGGAAACGATAAAGCAGAGATTTCGCGCTCCTTGTTTCGCGTCCCACGGATTGGGGGGGTTCTTTGGGGAGTGGGAACACGACTGGAGTCGCGCTGAGGGTTGGGTGGGAGACGCTGAGCCACCGCACGGACAACCTGCAGGCGGGCTGAGACGACATTTTCACCACGTGGATGTCGAGTGTTGGAAGTCTGAGCGGAAGATTTAGCTTGCGTTGCGTGATTAGAACCAGCTTGACGATGCTCAAATTCATCCAGTGTCTGAGTTCCAACGAAAGCAGGCTTTGGGGGATTCTTGAGCTTGAAGCCAAATCAACTACCATCCTGTGAGGAAACCAAAGTGCGAGCTGGTTCTGGTTCTGGTTCATCGGGTTGAGGCACCAACTGGTAGTCATAGAAGTCAGTGCACCAATGTACGTCCCAAGGAAAACGGCCCACCTTTGGCCCACCTCCAGCCAACGTCTTGGATGTATTCTTCTTAGAATGACGAGGAGTCGGAGCCATTACATTAACTGGCTTGTCATCGGGAATGGCGAAGCGAGACTTCGGGAGAGGCGTGGACTCAATGGCTTGTCCTACCAGTTCCAGTTGCCTGCGGTGTCTGCCCGTGCCCGCATTGTTTCGCTTTGAACACCTCCTCTCAGCGGGTTGGTCTTCGGCCGTGCTGACCACCTGGGGGTCATCGGGTGTGTCTTCCAACGCTGTCAAAGGGGGTGACCCTGCTATTTCCGGGATAACAGGCAGTAATTTCTTAGAAGGGTGAGCAGAATTATGAGCCTTGGATGAAGCATCCCCGGAGGAGGAACTCCTGGCTTGCTGTCCAACCAGTGGATGTTGCTTCTTGACTGGCTTAGGCATGACACAAACCGCCAGCTGAAGGAAGAAGTTCGAATGAGTTGAAAAGGGTTTCCTTTTATAAATTCTTGCATACGCGGTCACTGTCTCGGTCGTGTTGTGTTGAGGGCTTGTGGCGCACTTGTAGTTGCCTTTTACGTTACCGTACAACAATGTACAAACCATGTACCAGTAGTACCGCCCTGTACATCAACGTACAGTGAATG
>JBBPMD010000102.1:0-52090 GCA_038090095.1 Zangia roseola
GACCACAGACGGAGACCTAAGCGATAAAACAGAAGCCACGGAAATTGGGTAAAGATAAAAGGGAAAGAAAACCAAACCTCGCCCCGTACCACGCTACTTACCCCCCACCACGCTACTTACCCCCCACGCGACTTACCCCCACCACCCCACCACCCCACCCCCACCCCCACCCCCCCACCCCGGGTTCTCGATGCGTCAACGTTGCTTGGGATTCTGAACCAGATGTCCCAAGCTTTGTGGTGATCGCCTTCACAGAGCGAGAACCAATCGATCCGGGCAGAGATCACCACCACCCTGCCCCGGCCTTCTAAACAGGCGGGTCCTTGTCTTGCCTGATTCCCTTCTCGGGTGTAGGGACAAACCGCCTGTGGATCTGCGATCCGCCTGTACCTGTAGCCTGGAGCGTGATTACCTCGACGTTGGACCGTGACGCGGATCGCAGGGGCGAATAGTTGACGAATATCTGGATGATCACAACGGCGCGACGGACGATCGTTCGGGTTCTGCTTCCACGATCTGGAACCACAGTAGGCGACGAAAGCTTGCCCATCGAGGTCGTACCGTTCTCCAAGGGCGAGATGGTCGTTGTAGGACAGACCGCAGGCGGGGCCTCGACAACTGACTCTGCGATAGGGTGGCTGACACTACCGGCGATATCTGGTCTGGTCACGCCACACAAGAGACATGGTGTGGATTCGACCGCTGAGGGGATTGACAACAGTTTGAGGGAGGGAGGAATGGTGTCCGACGGTTCATGGAAGCTCCCGCCCATCCCTGCGACGCCTTCATTACAGTCGACTGTTACGGGTGCCTCGACTGTCCCTTTGACACCTGATTTCGGTGCATCAGCATCAAGGGAGAGGACCTCGATAGTGTCGCAAATTGTCGCCGGTGTGTTGTCCATCTCTTCACCACCAGAAAGAGTGTTGTCGTCGCAGATAGTCGGGCTTTGCGATGGGGAGGAGGATAGACAAGGACGCGATGATGGAGACCATCCAACGATGGGTTCAGCCCGCGGGCAGTTGATCGGCTTCAGTGCTGGTCCGGTACCTGCAGCAGACCTCTTGACGGGAGCTCTGGTAGCCTGAGCACCCATAACAGTCCTGGCCATGTCTGCCTTGACGGTCGCCTTGCAGACAACACCTTTGTCCCTCGCCCCAGCAGCTGTTACCATCACCATGGCCTTCCTCTCGCCGATAGGGGGGATGCCAGAACACGGCGGAGTCGTTCGTGAACGGAGAACACAGGTCGACTGGGATGGGAGCTTGCTCAAAGTCGCCACCCGTTTCTTTAGCGCTGGCGATGACGTCTGCTTGGACGAGGGGTGGCCTGGTTCCACCTCCAGAGCGACGGCTGGTGAGGAGCAAAACGGTGTCCTCCGCTTGGTAGGAACCTCAACAGGGACAATCGATCGTGCCCTGCTAGACGTCCGTAAGGCGAATCGTTGGAGCTGAATCGCCGGCGCCTTGGTGGATGGGCAGGGCGCGTAGCGTTTCGTGTTCAGGCTACACACCACGAACGGTCTCGCCCTTGGCGTCGTCTGACAAGTGCTGAGGGTTAATCCCTTGAGCTCTGGAACAGCACATCAAAGACGTACCAAGCGTAGCTGCTGCCCTTCCTTTGGAGACAACGATCGTTCTCTGCTGGGACCCTGAACTGGAACTCGCTGCTGCCCCGGTGACTTCATCACTGGGGAAGGACAAGCGTATCGTTTCGTGTTCAGGCTGCAGACTACGAAAGGTCTAGCTCCCACCATCGTCTAACGCAGCGAGTTTGGCTCGTCAGCACGCGCTATCGAAAGCAGCACGGAAACAGCGTACCGAGCCTGGGGCGTGGACAGTCTTCGAAGACATGATTGTGTTGGTAGTTTCGTTCGTCGATATAGGCATTAGGACAAGAGGATGACGGAAATACGACGACGAAAATACTGGCCTTTCGTGACTGGATGCAATGGGTTTTATATGTTTGGATCGGCGGCTGACCTACGATCGCGACTGGCCCGAATGAATTTCTGACCGAACCCAGCCTGGTGATACGTCATAGCGATTGCCTGACGGATGACGTAGGGATATGACGATCGGACGTCAGCGTTCGTTTAATGGGTATAATGATAGAGCAGTGTGACCACGCCCCTTCCATGGGTGTCGCATAACGGATGCACTTTGTAAGATGATATCACAGACAGAGCAGCACCGTGGTAGCGATTTTACTACCAGTCCTGATTATGAAGTTGATCTGTAGGATACGACAAGACACTGAGAATCACCTCACCTAGTGCGCAGCTCAGCATATGGCTTTGGTTGAAGCGTTGATCAAGCGTAACATTTTCGTGTACTCGACGAAATGCCATGCAGAGAAACCAGGCTTTTCCAACAGCCATATAACGTCCGTCATACTGGAGCGAGTGAAAGGAGAACGAGGGCATCGGAGGATCACGGAAGACGTGCAACAAATCGGGGATTCGAACCCGCAACCCAGCAAGAGCGCGAAAGGCGTTCGGGAAGGATAGACACGACACATTCGAGTTGTTCAATTGTCCAATCGAGTCTTGCATCAGTGAGTAATAGTACGCGTCCATGTCCATTGAGTGCGTCAGTGACCGACAATAATGGAATGTAGTCTGTGCGCTGGCAAGGAGTGAAACTGCTTTACTGGAGAGCGAGATGTGAAGAACGCAACCCCATCATGGTGTTCGAGTGCCAACATAATCATCGTAATTCCTACGGGTTTCAAGCTAATTAGTTCGAGGCGGTCAATTGTGCAGGTCACGTGGTGGGATCCACAAACGCGTTGCCTTCAGCGACGCGACCGTGTTCAGCATTTAACGTTTCGCGATGAGCTCGTCAGAAGCCGAGAATTTCGACCTCGACAACGTTTCTGGCACTGAAAGCGATGACTACTCACCTCCGGCGAAGAATATCGTGGGTTGATTGTTTTCAGTGACTTGGTCGCGTGTTTACCCTGCCACTCGTCTCCCTAGACCAAGGCTCCCGTCAAGAAAGCTGCTCCAAAAGCTGCCGCAAACTCAAGCAAGCCCGCGCCCAAACCTAGAGCGGCTCCGAGGAAGAAGGTTCTCGCGGAGAAAGATGATAATGCCAATGAGAGTGCTTCAAATATCGAGGACGACGACGACGACGACGATGACAGACCCCGGCCAGCTGCAGGTCCTGCAACGAAGGGAAAGAAGAAAACGGCATCGGAAACATACACAAAGGTGCGCGATATCTTCCTGGTGCAAGGTGACTACTTATCCTGTCCTCGAACTAGTTGACGCAGCTCGAGCATATTCTCAAACGTCCCGATTCATATATCGGAAGCGTGGAGACCGTCACCCAGACAATGTGGACGTATGATTCTGAGAACAAACGCGTCGTACATCGTGAAGTCAAGTATGTCCCGGGCTTTTTCAAGATTGTAGACGAAATTCTCGTCAATGCGGCGGATAACAAGGTACGTGTGCTGTTTTAACCATTTCGTGCTTGTCCTAACCTCTCTCGAGATTAATGATCATAACATGGACACGCTCAAAATCAACGTCGACGTGGATGAAGGGACGATATCCGTATACAACAATGGTCGTGGTATACCCATCGAGATGCACAGCAAGGAGAAGATTTACATTCCTGAACTTATCTTTGGTCATCTCTTGTCATCTTCGAACTACGACGACGACGAGAAGAAGTTGACGGGTGGTCGTAATGGTTATGGTGCCAAGTTGGCGAACATCTACTCGCACGAGTTCACTATCGACACTGCCGACAAGAACACGAGTCAAAAGTACAAACAGACGTGGACGAATAACATGAGTAAATGCGGGACTGCCAAGATTACGAAGAACAGCAGAGGCGAGGAGTATACTAGAGTTACCTTCAAGCCAGACCTGAAGCGATTCGGAATGGAGTGCATCGACGAGGACACGTTGTCCCTCCTCAAGCGGCGCGTCTATGACATGGCTGGTACAGTTCGGGATGTCAAGGTCTTCCTCAACGACGAACGCTTGAAGATCAAAAACTTCAAGCAGTATGTGGAGATGTACCTCGATTCCGCCGCCGCGGAAGCAGCCGCAGCCTCCGGCGGTGCTGCGCAGGCGAAATCGACTATGATTTACGAACAGATTAGCTCGCGTTGGGAGGTCGCTTTCGCCGTCTCAGAAGGGACATTCCAACAGGTTTCGTTCGCGAACTCGATTGCAACGACGAAAGGTGGTACTCATGTCGCACTCGTGGCGGACCAAATCGCAAAGAATTTGATTGCTGCCATCGAGAAGAAGAACAAGGGCGCCAAAGTCAAACCTGCGCAGATCAAGAACCATATGTGGATCTTCGTGAATGCTCTCATCGAGAACCCCACCTTCGACAGTCAGACGAAAGAGACGTTGACGTTGACGGCATCCAAGTTCGGTACGAAACCAGTTCTGTCTGAAGACTTTATGAAGAAAGGTCAGTATGGGGCTTTGTGCGGTATCGACTATCGGCTCATATCTCGCACACAGTTTTGAAGTCTTCCATTATCGATCATGTACTGAACTGGGCCAAGTTCAAGGCAGACCAGCAGATCAAGAAGACCGACGGGACGAAGCGTAACCGGCAAGTAGTAGCCATCTATGCAATGTTTCTTTAGTAACTCCTTTGATAGTCTCGCAGGTATGACCAAACTAGCTGACGCTAACAATGCCGGGACGAGGAGCGCAGATCGATGCACTCTTATCCTAACGGAGGGAGATTCCGCCAAGGCACTAGCCGTTGCTGGTCTTGGTGTTGTTGGACGCGATTACTTTGGTGTCTTCCCTTTGCGCGGAAAGTTACTGAATGTACGAGAAGCCAAACATGACCAGATCATGAAGAACGAAGAGATCCAGAATATCAAGAAAATCATGGGTCTTCAGCACAACAAAGAGTATACGAGTGTTGGCAGCTTGCGATATGGTCGACTAATGATTATGACTGATCAGGTCTGGACTCATTTTTCTTATGACACCCTTGGCTGACTTCGTTATTATATAGGATCATGACGGCTCCCATATCAAGGGCCTTCTTATCAATTTCCTGGACCATTTTTATCCATCACTGCTCAAAATCCCCAATTTCCTGGTGGAGTTCGTCACACCTATCGTGCGGGTTACCAAAGGAAAGCAAATAATCGATTTCTTCACGATACCCGAGTACGAGCAATGGTTGGAGAGAGCAGAGGATGCACACAGGTGGAACTCCAAGTACTACAAGGTTTGTGATTGCTGCAAGGGTTTTGTCTGCGTTTTCCTCACGGAAACATGCGATAGGGTCTCGGGACAAGCAGCGATGCCGATGCACGCTACTACTTCAGCAATATGGCGAAGCACATGATTCCGTTTGCCTCTACTCAAGAGGGCGACAAGGAACTCATTGACCTCGCGTTCAGTAAGAAAAAGGCTGATGATCGGAAAGAGTGGCTCCGCCAATTCAAAGTGAGCGAAATATATCCTGACGCTAGCGCTGTCTAACATGCCCCGAGCCTGGGACGTACCTTGATCACAACATGGAAGAGATCCCGTTCTCAGATTTCATTAACAGAGAGCTGATCCTGTTCTCGATGGCTGACAACGTCCGATCCATACCCTCGGCAGTGGATGGTCTCAAGCCAGGTCAACGGAAGGTTATCTGGGGTTGCTTCAAGCGCAAGCTGAAGAAAGAGATTAAAGTTGCTCAGCTCGTCGGTTACATTTCCGAAGTTGCAGCGTACCACCACGGTGAAGCGTCGTTAACCATGACCATCGTCAACCTCGCTCAGGACTATGTCGGCTCGAACAACTTGAACCTCTTGCTACCGAATGGTCAGTACGGAACACGTGATATGGGTGGTAAAGACCATGCATCGGCTAGGTATATCTTCACGGAGCTGGCACCCTTGACGAGGGCGGTGTTCAATCCTGACGATGGGCCGCTGTTGGCATACCTCAAGGAGGACAATGATTGGATTGAGCCAGAATACTACATGCCTGTCCTTCCCATGGTGCTCATTAATGGCGCGGAGGGTATTGGAACCGGTGAGAGTTACATACATCTCGCGTGATGATATAGTTGCTGAGCGCCAGCCCAGGTTGGAGTACGACTATCCCGTGCTACAATCCGGAAGACATTGTTGCCAATCTACGACGGCTTATGGCTAGTGAAGACATGGTTCCCATGCTTCCTTGGTGGCGGGGCTTCAAGGGCGCCATCAAGAAGGTCGGTGAACTCAAGTATGACGTGACTGGTATCGCGCGCAAGGTTAATGATACGACCGTTGAAATCACCGAGTTGCCCATCTACAAATGGACACAGTCGTACAAGGCCGAGCTGGAGGCCATGATCGGCGAGAAAGGAGATGGTATCATTAAGGTATTGTACCGCTGGACTTGCATTCGCGTACATGTTGTTGAAATAATGAACAGGACTACAAAGAGCACCATGACAATGTCAACGTTCACTTCGTCATCACAATGGCTGCCAAAGATCTCGAGAAGGCAGAGGAACAAGGGTTGATCGAGTTCTTCAAGTTGACGAGCAAGATCAACACGAGCAACATGATTTGTTTCAACTTTGAGGGCAAGATTCAGAAGTATTCCTCACCCGAGGAGATCATTGAAGAGTTTTACCCTCAACGTTTGGCGTTCTATCAGAAACGAAAGGTGCGTAGGGCGTAATCACATTATTCCTCGAAATTGACGGATGGGGTGTGACAGGACTACATGGCCAATGAGCTTCAACTACAGTTCGAGAAGCTCTCTAACCAGGCTCGTTTCGTCAAGATGATTGTTGAGAAGGAACTCGCTGTGTCCAACCGGAAAAAAGCAGACATCATGGCAGACTTGCGGAGACTCAAATTCCGTCCATTCCCCAAGGTGACCAAGGCCAAAGCAGTGGGCGAGACCGAAGATGTTGCAGACCCTGATGAGGAGGATGAGGCACAGGATGTTCCTGGTTCGACTGATTACGACTACTTGTTGGGAATGGCTATTTGGAGTTTGACGAAGGAAAAGGTATGTTTAGTGAGGTCTTACGTCTGCAGCGGTCTGATCTGAGTAATTATCAGATCGAAAAACTCTTGCAACAAGCCGGGGACAAGGAGGCGGAACTCCTCGCGCTGCTCGAGCGTACTCCTGTGTCGCTTTGGAATGACGATCTGGATATCTTCCTAAAGGAATGGGAGGTAAGTGCGGATCAACTTGTTGTTTTTCTCACAGTAAACGCACTTTGTGCTAGAAATCATGCCAAGACTTTGATAACAAGACTGTACTTGATGCCAACGGGAAGAAGATCAAGAAGAAGCAGACTACTCTCAAACACCGGAAGTCGCTGACTGGGCGCAACTTTGGTCAGGAGGACTCGGAGGACGACTTCAAGCCTACAAAGGCCGCGGCGAAGAAGAAGGCGGAGCCAAAGCCAAAGCCAGCGGTCGCGGGGCCCTCGAAAAAGGAGAGTGACGACGAGAAGCCTGCCCTTGTACTCAAGAAGGCACTGGCCAAGAAGGCGCCCGCGAAGATGAAATCCGAGACGGAAAGTGAGGTTTCAGATGTACCCATGAAAAAGAAGGCACCGGTGAAGAGAAAAGTCAAGGTGGACTCGGACTCTGACATCGAGATGATCGATTCGCCGGTGGTACAAGCAAAGAACAAGGGGAAGACGAAAGCTGAGGAAGCACCAAAGCGCAAGTCGTACGTGTTGTGCTTGGATGAAACAGCGTATCTCTAACACGGCATGACTAGACCGGTGAATGATGACGAGAGTGACGACGAGATGTACGTCCGGCCAGCGGCGAAGAAGACAAAGACGACACAAGCGGCTATGACGGATTTCTTTGGTAAGCCTGGACCCTCAGAGGGGACGAAGAAGGGCACGACACGGAAACCCTCGGGGACCAAGCCTACTAAAGTGGAGAGCGACTCCGAGGACGAGGTGGTAGAGAAGCGCAATGTCGCGCCGGCGCGAGCAGCGAGAGGGAAGACGAAGAAGTACATTGAGGTTGAGTCGGACTCGGATGAGGACATGTAGTCTAAATTAGTGTCATTGAATCGGAGCACGTGGGAGGACAAGCGAGACACTGTTTTGAATTCTTTCATTCTTGTCTCCCCCACTGGCCACTTTTTTTTGTCTGGACGGTTTGACGACGACGGCGTTGGTGATACCCGCTTGCTAGTAGTCTTGTTATACTTCTCTTGTGACGACTTCAGGATGGCTTTACCCCAGCCTCTTCTTTCGCGTCTCAATATTCCCCCTTCCCTCAACATGCAGCAGCCCTTTGACGGTAGACAGCCCATCTTCTCACCTGGCCTCCCAACCACCATCCAGCAGGGCTACCACCCGCCCCCGTTCCAAATCGCGCCCCCGCCCCTTCAGACACCCATGCAGTCTTTTTTCCCTCACCACCCACCGATTGTCCCAGGTCGTCCCACTTACCAGCACCATAAAGGCCATTCAAGCATCGCACACTTCCCCGTCTATCCTCCTCCGACCGCTATTCCCATCACACCCCTCGGCCAAGGTTTCCCAGTGGTCCCCCCCCCTTTCGGGCAACCGTTCATCCCAAGGAATAGACGTGCACCGAGTGTTAGCATTGGAGGGCCACCAAAGGCACCTTTGGGCGGTCCGGGTCGCAAGCACAGCCCGCTTCCACCGGCTCCTGTAGTGCCTGCTCCCAAGGGGAAAAAAGTCATCGTCAATTTACCAGTGGAGACGATACCTCCCACCGAGGACCAGCCACCTACTCGGCCTTCGTGGGCGCGTACTCCCATGCCCACGACCGGTCACGAAGAGCCGGTGGCGATACCCCCAGAGATTTCGACAGCGGACCCGCATCCTCCAGATACCTGGCGATACCACATTCCTGATACTGTCGACGTGTTTCTGCCGGGAAAGGTACGCAACACGTGTTTCCTAGTGTGTCTCGCGTTGAATAGTCTCTGCTAGGCCGCTTGGGATGCAATCAGGCAGCAAGTCATCGAGGAAAAGCTGGAGAAGCTGGGTGTTGAGCGAGGTACTGGTGGTTCTACCTCTCTCCACGCACCACACGCGCGTGCTGCTTCGGTAAGTCGCCTCGTTGGATTAGCATGGCAATGGTTTAGCATGCTCAATGGTTCGTGTAGATATCATCACCAGCGGATCCATCATTGCTCTATTTCAAATTGAATAAGCTGCAGCAATCCCAGAATGCTTCGGCAGCAAACTCGTTGACGAACTCGCCTCAACAAACGTTTGATGTGACGCCTTCTCCAGGGTCGCAGGTACCGCCTAGACTTCAAAATAGGCACGGTCACAGTCTCTCGTTAGCGCACCCGCCGCCCGCAATTCCATCGTTCTACAGCCCGACTGCAGCCTTTAATCCGTTTGGTCCAAGTGCTATTTTGGGCTCAGACAGCATCGAACAGGGTGTCGAGCGCCATATACCTTCTCCTATGAATGGAATCCATGCACCTCAAGGGCGTGTGCCCATGTCGATACCATCACTTGCTCCTCCTAGTATCAGTCGAGGAAGCAGCCGGCCGGACTTTGTTCGTGGATTTGGCCTCGATATACCAGAAGAGGAAGAGCCGCAAGAGGAAGTGCCACTCAGGGATATGCATGTGGAGCAAAGGTCTCCAAACAGTGAAGATGATGATTCTGGCCTTGATCGACCTCCGAGCGAATCGACCTCCGAGCCCGATGGAATAACGACTGCCGCGCAAAGTACACATCACTCCAGACACATTTCGAGATTATCGCACACGCTCTCGTTACATTCTGTTGGTGGCATTCATGACGTGGCGTTGCCAGAGCAAGTAGATATGGTACCCATCAGAAGTCCCGTGGGTAATCCGACTATTGATGATCTGGATAAGGAGGCTGTGGGCGAATGGACGGGGTCTGAAGACGTGCGCTTGGGTTCAGATGATGAGGTAACAATGCTCCCACCTGGTCCATACTCTGCCCATACTAACTTGTTGTAGGAAAGCATTGGTGAATGGTCCAATCCTTCGGATGAGGAACGTGCGCGTCAGGAACGGATGCAGCGCCGCTTACTTCGCCAGAGGCGTCACGAGTTGGAGGTACCGAGACGTTTACCCAACTTCCCTGCTCCGCCAGACAGTCTCTTTGGTGTGCGGGTGCGCCGCGACTTCGATCTGGTCTCCAATCCAAGCGAGGATGGCATGCATGCGGAGCAAAGAGCAGCGTTCCTTGGTGTAGATCCTGTCGACTTTACTCTCGGACCATCATCAACTTCCACCCCGGGGCGTCGACCTCTCCCGCCCCTCCCACACTCGAGGGATCCTTCTGCGCAGTTGAGCACGCATGATCCAGCCGCAGCACACTCGCGCTCGGGCTCCGATCAAGCGATAGTTGAACAACATATCGCATTGCACCCTCCCCCTCCGGCGGCTACCCTCAACCCACATGCCAAACCGTTTGTGTTCGGTACCAGCCGAGGATCATCATCAAGTCCATGGGGATCTTTCGATGGAGCTCCTCCACCTCCAGCACTTATATTAAGTCACACACGGTTGCCCTCGTTTGGAAAACCGCTTAACGCGGCAGCGCAGGAGTTTAAGCCAACTGGATTTACCTTCCGCCCTCCTCCTGGTGTACCGCAACTCACTTTTCCTGTCTCACCTGCTTCCCGTCCCCTCCCTGTACCACCTGCCACCAACCCTTCGCCACCGCGCGCCCAGCAAGGCAGAGAGAAAAGACGGCGACATGGTTCACACACCACCGTTTCGGATGACGAAGGCGATGACAGCGGCAAGGAAAATATGGCGACGTTCCGATTCCCACCACCCCGCACCATCCGCCACACTGCGCCCAATTCACCGTTTGTATCTGGTTCGCAGGATTTGCACACGAGTGGCGGACCCTTGCAACCCCTCACCTTCTCCGGATTCCCCAGTGACTCTATGCGTCATATCGATGGGCCAGAAGGAATGGAACTTGTGGAGGAAGACATGCATGCTGCAGCTGAACAACCAAAGGACGACGACGAAACTCCTCCGACAGTCGCGGTCACGAAGCCAAAACGTGCACCCATTCCGTTGGACTTCAAGAATCCTTCTTCGACCAACACTGTTCCCGCCGGCGTGTTCAAAGCTCTTGTCGGTGACGAAAAGACGCGACGCACTGTTCGTTCGCGACTCAGCTCACACGAATTTTTCGAGCATTCACAGCGTCCCTCTCTCGACGATTTTGCAGTGCCACCCATCGCCATGTCTGTAAACAGATCCCGCTCACGTTTTGTCACGGATCCTGGCGTCCAGCGCGACAGCGTCGACTCGCCAGATGTCTTCACTCCTGCGATCAAGCGTCGTTCGTCGCTGCCTGCCATGCACAGTGCCCACAATTCATCACTCTCCAATGTGTCAATACCCGCCCTCAATCTCACGAAGCGCCTCGAAACTCAGGCACTTGAGGACAAGATCGAGGCAGTGTTGGACGAGAAGTTCCAGATGCTTCGTTCAGAGATTGCCAAGTCTCGCGGCGTAACCACAGCCTCCATCAGTCCTGCCACCGAGGATGCGATTTCGGAGGTCGTCGCTCTCTTCCGGACTCAACTACAAGAGTCTGCGGCGAGAGGGTTGGACGATAGTCAGATGGATGCTCGTGGTGAGCTGGATCTCGAACTTATCCGTGATGTCGTGCAGCGAAGCCATTCTGAAAACCTCTTACTTTTGCAAACCGAACTCCGCGAGGCCTTCTCCCATTTCGAGCAAGTCCACCCTGCAGCTTCACTGTCGAACAACGCGGAGCTCGTCCCAATCATCGACCAGGTTAATCATCGCAATCTTCAAGTTGTCCTTAGCACGATTGGTCAACTTTCGAACAAGATCGACTCCAGACCGTTTGCGGATCAATATGAAAAGGACACGTTCATTGAACAGATCCTGGCAGCCCTCAGTCCACATTTGCAGGCCTTGCGCCCAGAAGCCGTCGATTATGATACGCTCACTGCCAGACTAAGTCAGGCAGTCAAGCCGAACATCGAGCAGCTTATCGATCTTGCCGCAGACAAGCGCGAGACAGCAGGCCTTATAGTGGAGAGTCTTATACCCTTGCTACCCTCGCCGTCTACAATGGACATGGGTCCCGCCATTGCCCAAATATCCTCCGAAGTTCGACGTATTATTGCCCCGATCGACGCGCACGAGATCAAAGAGCAAGTCGCTGACCTTGTCGTCGAGCGCCTTGACGCTCGTCTTGCCAACCGTGACAAAGCATTTAATGTGGATTCGATTTCAGGCAAGGTGGCCGAGAGCGTGCTCACAGGTTTACAGTCCGTCGCGGGCGTTGCGCCCCAGCTCGATGTCTTGGCAGAGTCTCAGGCATCTCTATCCGCAAAGAGTGACGACCTCTCAACCAAGCACGCCGATCTGGTTGTTTTGGTGTCTGGCCTTCCCTCTCAACTTGAGGAGCTTAAAAGAGCGATTGAGGCGCCTCAGGCGATCCCAGCTGAGTCACCGCCATCGACGACCTCCGAGACGAGTGATGCTATCCTCTCCACTCTCTGCCTGCTCCAGACCACTGTCGAGACCATCGCGAATGGACATAACTCGATGCTCGCACAAAAGCAAGACGACGTCGCTTTGCAAAAGTCATTCCATCAGGCCCTCATGGATCGTCTCAATGCACTTCCCGAGTCACTCACTGCTGCTGTGACCGTACTGCAAAACGCGCATGCTGAGTTCGCGGTGTCACGGGATGCCGTCAAGTGCGATGCGGACGAGATTCGCAATTTGAAAGCAGCCAACAACGAACTCCAGGTCACACTCGTCAAGGCACGCGGGGCACATGGTCACGTCCGTGTTGAAAAGGATAACCTGGCAGAGCGACTCAAGGACGTCGAGAATGACCGTGAGAGGCTGCGTGGACGGGTGGACGAGTTCCAAGCTCAGATGAGGACTCATGCTTCTGAAGTGTCAGCGGTAGAAATTCGTAATTCAGAACTCGAGGACGCACTTTCGCAGAGTTTGGCGAGACTGAAGACGTCGGATGTGGCTGCTCAGTCGAAGCAAGAGCGCATTGCTGAGCTAGAGAAAGCGAACAAGGATGCCATTGCTGAACAAGAAGCGTTCAAGACTCAGGTATGCATTACAGCTTCCGTTCCGTGCGGTGAACTGAGCTTGTCTGTAGTTGTGCGATCTTCAGATGCAGGTCCAGATGGCGGAGAAAGAAAAGGAGCTTACTGCACAATCGCTCAGGTTGCTCCAGCAAGAGCATGAGTCGCTTGTTGCTCAGCAAAATCACTGGGAAGATCTCCGCCGTGCCATTGAGCAGATCGAGGCTATCACCAGTTTCAGGTCACAGACTAGCGAGGATGAACTCAGAGAACTCAGACACGTTCGGGATCAGCACCGACAGCTCGAATCTGAATTTTCGACTCTCCAGAAACGGGCACGCGACCAGGAGCTTCGGGCTGCTAATAGTGAGCGGGCGGCGAGTGCTGCAAAGCAAAGCCTTATTGGGGCGCAGCAACGGGCGAGTGAGTGGGAGAGACGTACGAGGGAGTATGAGGGTGACTTGGAACGAACGAGGAACAAGTTGGATGAGGAGGAACAGGCACACGTACAATTGGACGCCGATTACTCACTTGCCAAGCTGCAACTTGAAGAGAAGGAGGCTGAAGACCGTTTGACCAAGGTATGTCCTTTTTTGAGGTTGCCGTTTCGTGAAAACGGATTGCTGATGCGGCAACGAACCCTGCAGGATCGCGAAAATAAACTCCG
Source organism: Zangia roseola (assembly GCA_038090095.1). Taxonomy (NCBI): domain Eukaryota; kingdom Fungi; phylum Basidiomycota; class Agaricomycetes; order Boletales; family Boletaceae; genus Zangia; species Zangia roseola. The sequence goes on from JBBPMD010000102.1 coordinate 13,703, forward strand.
TGATCAAGTTTCCAGTCTCGAAGCGCAGTTGACTCGTCTGGAAGCAGAGCTTAGCAAAGCCAAGGTCCAGACGTATCCTGCCGTATCTAACGTGTCGACATATAGTAAACCAATGCCCGCAAAGAACACGTCGCCGCCTCGCCCTGACTCCCGTGCAAGCACGGTCTTTGAAGGCGACCGCTCACGTACACCTGTCGGACGCATTAATGGAAGCCATGTCGCGCGCAGTGATACCCCTCCACAGTCCTCCGTCTGGGATTCGATGCACGCACCGCAACAACAACGGTATCCTAATGTGGTACCCTCTGCCCCATCCTATGTAAGAAGAGCGGCTCCGACACCATCGTACAGGCCACAATCTGTAACGTCCATATATAGGGCACAGTCCGTCGCGTCGCCTACGCCCAGCACCGTTTCTCTCACCCCCACCGTGGATGAGGAGGGGTGGTGGTCGTAAACGAGCACACCCGACGAGATGGACGCCCCAGTACAATATCCGCATACCTCCTCTTTTATCTTCGTGGGGATCTAACTTTGGATATACATCCTTGATCTAATAGACCACTCTTCTTGCTTGGGTTTACATATATGCGCATTCATTCATTGGTCGTTCTACTCCAATCTATATCCATATCTCTTGTTGTCGGCATTGCTCGCACAATGACCACGTATCTATCCTGTCCTCCTTTAATCTCCTTGTCTGCATCGACTCGCTGGAAATCATGGCCACTTTATATACCCTTCAATTGTTGCTACAAGGTACAAATCCAATGGATGCATTAGTTGTGTGAATTGTGTGAGCTCATCAAAAAAAAAGAACAATGGTGATATGTATATAGCGTAGCATACGACATATTGTGAAACAAAAAATCCTTTATGCGGGCCATATCCAGGACTCTACAGTTCGTATTGCCGTGTCCGAGGCGTCTTGTGGGATACTACAGGGATGCACATCAACGATCGCTCATAAACGGCAACTTCCTAACCCGCAGCAAGGGCCAGAAAGCGACCGAAAAATCGTACGGCGCACCTCAACTTTGGGTACCACCTGCCGTCTCGGAGTTCAAAGAATCTAGGCACAAACACCTCGCCGCTTTCGTCACGTTGACGGCGAAGATCACGTTGGGCGTCTTCGACGGCGGTCTTGGCGCGGGTAGCCGCTTCCATGTCTTTGGCGACGATCGCCTGCGTGACCTTCTGCCATAGTCTGGATCGATCGGGGTCAGCCTCTCGATCCGTCGTCGAGTACCAGGGATGACGTACCGTCTAGATTCGTAGGGCTCTTGATCGTCTTCGGGGGCGACATACTTTGGCGCGATGTTCTGCCCGTCCTTGGGCACGTCGAATAGGACGCGTTTGGTTCCGCCCTGAGAGAACGTCAGCACCAGTCGTGAGTGGGGAATGGGGGTGGACGGACCGGGATGCCCTTGAACTCCATAATGTGGCTCCATCTTCCCGAGATTTCACCAGTGTCATAGCCAGATTTACGCACGCGCCCTACGATCGCGTTGTACGTGCCGGAGAAGAAACCCTGACGTGGAAGAGCGTGGTTGAGGGCGTATCCACACAGTGGTCAAAGGATGGCCAACCTTGGTCTTGAATTCCAGATCACAAGACAATCGATGTGTCTCGTTCTTGACGATACAGGCATCACCGAGCTCGAGAACCATCTTGCCAAACAGAATGCCACGTGCGTACATGTTTGGCATTGTGAGGATGTATTCTGCGTGAACAGTCAGACGATGCGTCACCCGCACGAGGGGATGAGACATACCCCCATCGCCTGGTTTACCCAACAGCGTTATGCGGTTCTCTCCCTCCATCGTCATTGCAACACTGTTCCCCATGAACCTAGACTTTGGTCGCAGCTCACCGACGATACACAAGCGGTTCTCGGGTGATATGTAGAAGAAGGCTGAAATGGGAGGGTGGTGTGATACTGTGCGCAACGCACACTTGGAGTTTAATTAACGGCCACAAGTCAAACAAGCGGAGACCTGCCTTGCTCCGCGACGTAGAACCCTCGTGTACCGTTCGAGTAATCGTATCGGCAACGGAAGAACTCGCCGAGTACGGGGTTGTACCTATGACCAAACCGTTCAGGACTATGACCATTGTGGCAGTGAGTGACGAGGGCGCACGGTTTCTTAACACCCTTTGGTTTGATGTGCCACCCTGCCAAGTAATATTGGAGCACACGTAGGTATCGTTCTTCTGGTTCTGCGCAGTCCTCCGCGCTTGATTCGAGTCGTACGACAACGGCGAAAGAGCATCAGATGGCATCAACGACGAGCGCACCAGACCAAACACGAGAGGCACGGGGAAGACAGAAAAACAAATTGGTCTCAGGGTACTGGGATGACTCTAGAGAAAGAGATGCCCTTACCCAAAGATGAGGTCTGGGTGGGACATGAAGTCCGTGATGCGTTCAAGCATACTTCGAGGCTCGAGAACGAATGTCGGGAATGTCACCTTGGAGAGGTCCATGCCTACTCTGGAAATGAAGGAGCGATTTTAGCGGGGCATGGAGGAGTTACGTGCTGACCAGGGCGAACCTAAGCTGGGAAATCAGCGAGGTGATGATGGAGCCCTCGTTCTCGTCTCTGCCATCATAGTCAGCGTCGGTATAGCGCATGAGGGACGATGGAAGAGCAAAGGGTGTGGTTAAGATGGAAGAACGCACAGGATTGATGTATCATCAGGTTCAGTGTCTTCGGGTGCCCTATCTTCCACGGACAAGCCTCGTGCCCTACGAATATGGGAGCCGGCCTGGCTGAAAAGGCCCATCATGGTCGCTGGATGGCAGGTGGTTAGAGATGGGTGCTAAAGTGGGCGTGATGAAGCTGCACGGCTGCGGCGAGGCGTGGCGACACTGGATCGATGCGATAGTGAACCGCCCAGGGTGGAATATTACAGCGAGGTTGGCGTCCGCGTTGTGCTCGGCTGTCAACGTCTTGAGATCAACAAGAGTCAAGTCCAACGACCTCCAAATCGTGGTATGCGCTCGCACTGCGTTTATGAACTAGCCGAGACCCTTGTTTGCGGTAATCTCAGGCGCCGAGCTGGCAGCATCACAACTCAAGCTAGTAACTTGCCACGAACAACAACATGCGGACAGTCCATCAATTACAGCGCGAGGATACAACGCTAACCACGACTCAATCAAACACAATCTTAGTCGCCGTGCCCGCGATATCATCCCTATAGAACGCCCCATACGAACTATGTGCCTTCTTCTTAATCGTCATTGGGAACTTCCCCAATCTGTCCGCCATCTCGTCGAAATTTGAGTCCCGGAGCACACGAGCCAGCTCGCCAGCGAGAGCTCGTTCATGATTCTCTCCGGTAAAGAACGTGATTGATTTTCCGGTCCGTCCACCTCGGCCTATGAGTATCCAAAAATACATCAGTCGCGTGTGGAATTTGAATGCGTTGGACCATGAAACAAGTGGCTCACCCGTTCTTCCAATCCGGTGGATATAATCCTCAATGGTCAACGGGAAGGTGTAATTGACGACGGCGCCAACATTTGGAATATCCAACCCTCTGGCTGCCACATCCGTTGCTACCAATATCCCTGTTTCGCCGGTTTTAAACTTTTCCAGAGCGTTCATGCGTGCGGACTGCGCCATATCACCATGCAGGGCACCAACGGAGTACCCCTGTTGTCGCAGTGTGGATTCGACCCGTGACGCCTCCTTTTTATAGAGCGCAAAGACCAGAACACGGGATTCAGGAGAACCCTTTGTGGATATTTTCTTGTGAGAAAGGGTATTCAACGTTTTCGTCAAACGAGAGCTATCAATACATGAGTCCTTGCGAACAGAAATGTGTAGGGGTCACGGTGAAAAAGATGCACATACTCTTTTTCCCGAGGATCGTCAAATACTTCGACGATTTGCGAGACGCGGCTATTCGCTGTCAGGTCATCACTACCCACTGTAACGCGCACAGGATCCCGCTGGAACGTGCTCGCCAGCCTCCGCACCGATTCCGGCCATGTCGCACTGACTGAAAAGGTCGCCGGTGTGTTCGGTTAACTGACGGGGGGAACGGATCGGCACGTACACATCATCGTCTGACGGTCAGGTCCTTGCAGCGTAAATGAAATAATCTTTCTGATGTCGTTTTCAAATCCCTTGTCGAGCATCCTGTCAGCCTCGTCCAACACGAGGTAGTTGACTCTATTTTTGCCGAGAGCGTAAATAGCTGTTGGGAACTTTGACATGCCACACACCTTGAAAGATCACAAGCACCCTCATTGACTAGATCCAGGACCCTACCCGGTGTCCCCACCACGATCCTCGTCACCTTCTGGTCCTTGTTCTCACTTCTGAGAGCCTTGACCTGTGGAGCTTTGTCGACTCCTCCAAAGATCGCAACACTAGAAATATTAAAGGGAGCACCCAGGGTCGACAATGCATCATGGGTTTGCACCGCAAGCTCACGGGTTGGTGCGACCACAAGAACGGATATAGAATTCGAAGATTTCGACTTTGACTTTGATTCAGACTTTTTGTTTTTGCTGGTGTCCGATGCAAAAATGAGGCGAGCTAGGGCGGGGATACCAAACGCCAACGTCTTGCCACTGTTGCACGACCAGTCAATCTTTGGCGACAGGTGCTCAAATGACATGGAGCATACGGCATCTAGTGGACATACCTTCCCGTCTCTGCAATACCCACTACGTCATGTCCCTGCAAAGCTGGGGGCCACGTGCAAGCCTGAATGGGAGTAGGCTCATTGAATTCTTTGAATGCCACTTTCAAATCTTCGGGAACCTGCAGCTGATCGAAGGAGATGACAGGGACGACGGGTTCAAGAGAAGGGGGTGTGTGAATGGTAATAGAATGTTTGGTGAGGAACGCGGAAGCATCGATGGGATTAGTAGGTAGGATGACTGTGTGGGCGGTATCGTCCGATGATGTAGATGGCTGCACATGAGGCACTTGTTCGACTTGTTTGTCTCGTTTACTTTTTTTTTTTTTTTTGAGTGGACTTGCCAGAGCTGGTTCGGTGTTTGCGTCGCTTTCAGGACGACGCTTACGCCTACGGTCCTTTTTCTTCTCCACCGTGGTTTCTAATGTTGGTTCAAAGGCGGCGTAAGCTGTAAGGGATCAGCCTACTCACCTACATCCATTGTGGGTTGTTCCACGGTCTGTCTTTTTCATTATCGATACTCATATGAGTCACGTGTCAATTTTAGATGTCACGTGCTACAGAAGACGCGACACTGCCACCACAAATGAGATTTCCCCGAGTTGCAGCTACAATTAATAGGTCGACGCCAAAAAATTGGCTCAGGCAGATGACGACACCGACGATATGCGTAACCACGCGACGAGCTTGGAAAGACCAGCTCCGCGAAATCGAGCCACACTCTCTTCCTCCTCAGACACCCCAGCCACACGACCCACCCGCGTCATCGCCCGAGCCCTTCTCCGCCCCCTCCAGCCCACTCACCGATACATCCGACCTCGGTATCCCTTCTCCGTCCCGCGACACGTCCGTGTCCGCGTCCTCTTCCTCGAAACGCCAGCGTGCTCCCAGTCTCGTGGATGGCCCCAGCGGACCAGCCCGGCCTCGGAAGATAAAGAAACGGGCAAAGCGTCCAACCGCAGACGTCTACAACTCGGATTCGTCTTCGGGAGAGCAGAACAGACAAAGGAGCGTCACGTTGGAAGAGCCGATTTATCGCTCAGACAGATCACGCTCCACCTCGGTGTTTCCGGCCCCTGTCAAATTGCGTACCAGGGAATGGTGGTCTGTCGATAACGGGTCTCCCGGAGATGGATTTGTGAGCGCTGCAGATGTCGTCCGCAGGCTGTCAAAATCATACAAAAGTTGTGAGTTTTCTTCGGGTTACAGTACATATATCCTGTTGCTCATCCTGTGCAAAAGACTTTAGGAATCCTGACGACCCGGGGGACACGTCGTTCGAGGTCGAAAGTTTTCCAACTGCTGATTTAGAGTATCCTAATAATTATGCTAATGAAAAGTACGTTTTCCGGTTCCACCACCTCCTAACCTGATTTCTTATTTTGCACCTAGATTTATGTTATTAGTACCTAAGGACAAGGATCACTATAACCCCATCATGTGCTTGGAGCAATCATTACATACTATCGTCGAATGTAGGTACACGTTTTGGTCTGATACACTTTCGTTGACAATATTCTAGGTTACCTTACTCCCGCGCAGAAAGCATTATTCGGCTCGTTGCCCACAGGATCACTGTCCGACGACACGCCGCCCCCTTCACCCTGTTCCTTCACACGACCTGACCTTTTGGATACCTCCATTCCGACCGATGCTAGTCCATTAGTGGGACCAAACCCGACCCAATCGATCAGCGATACTCCTCGACCGAACCACCTTCGATCACTTCAACGTGCTATCCGTCGGCACGATGGTCCCCGGTTTCTCTCCACTCTTGAGACCATAAATCAAATTCTCCGTTCACTCAAATACCCACCACTCCCGTCGGACGTATTCCTTCCCGCACCACCCAATGTATTAATGTCCGCAGCTCGCTCATGGACAGATGCAAGGGGGATTCCAGAAAAGGCCATGTTGCGGGTGGTCGATGAGACATATCAGCGGTGTGTAGGACCTAACATCAAATACTTGCATCGCTACGAGGCATTTTCTAGCGAAGTATACGGGGAGCTCATGCCCAGCTTTACTTCGGATATCATCAATGCGACCGGCCTTAATTCTCAATCTTTACTCATGGACCTTGGCTCGGGCGTCGGCAACGTGTTGCTCCAAGCATCTCTTCAGACCGGATGCCGGAGCTACGGCATCGAGCTCTTGGAGGGTCCTGCAGATGTGGCACGGCAGCAATGGAAACAGTTTCAGAAGCGGTGTCGGATGTGGGGCGTACGCACTGGTGAGGTCGAACTCGAGGAAGGTGACATGCTTCAGAGCAAGCGAGTCACAGAATTGCTGGGTGAGGCGGATGTCGTATTAGTCAATAACAAGGTATTTCAACAATCTCGTGAGTGTCGCTTGGTGTCTGGCCTAGATTGTCACATTTAAAGGATGTGTTCTTCGTAGTGAACGAGGCCTTGAGAGCCAAATTCTTGGACCTCAAGGAGGGTGCGATAGTCGTCTCGCTGAAGCCATTCGTGTCTCCCAACGCGCGCGTAACTGAGCGAAACGTACGTAGCCTAGATCGTCCGTTTGCGCGGTGTCATGATGTGTTCTTCATACAGGTCGACGATATCTGTGCTATTTTCGACGTAGTCGAACGGCCATACCGGTCTGGCAGCGTCTCGTGGGGAAGTGGTGGTGGGACATATTACTTGCACCGCGTTGATAGGGTGGGATATGCGAATGTTAGGCAGCGATTTGAGAATGTGAGAGCGAGGAGTGCCAGAAGGCGGTGATGGAGAGGTTCGCGGTGATCTTTTCGGGGGAGAAGGGTAGACCCTGGCATATCGACCTGTATCAAATTAGCACTTTCTTCACCTGCTGATATTTGACATAATTGTTGTAACATGTAAACGCTGTAGTGAATATATCTGCAGCAAACAAAAGATGAGAATATCACATACCTTGCGAATATCGCTGGCCAGGAATGAGTGATACAGATGGTGGTATAGTAAGCGCCGAGAAACAAGTGGCACCCGACGCTAGTCACGGTCGACAGTACGTTGATGCGTCCAAGGTAAAGTACAACCACCCGGACTAGCACCTGTACGCTCCGGACAACTTCGACCAACGATGTCTGACAGCACTGGATCATCAACACTCTTTCGTATCCCAGCACCCGTTCTGCCTACCTACACACCCCCTGATTCTTATGACGCATTCCGGGGCACAGATACGCCGCTTATTATCGACAACGGCGCGTCCAACCTGCGTTTTGGGTTTTCGATCCCTGGTTCCAAGACGGACCTTACCCCACACTCCGTCCTGAACGTGATCGCCAGGTTCAAGGAGCGCAAGTATAACCAGCCATTGTTGTTGTTTGGAGATGCCATCGACGCGGAGAGTGGGGCCAAGGGACAGACGAAGACGCCTTGGGAGGGCGATGTGCTCCTCAACTTTGATGCATTGGTGCGTTCTTCGTCTATCGTTGCTCGTGCATTTTGGACGACATTGCCTCTTTTTTTTTTTGGTCGAACCGAGACGCATATCAGAACTAACGACGGGTACGCACTCTGCAGGAACATGCACTCGATTGTGCCTTTATACAGCTAGGCATCGATGCATCGAGCGTCGCGCATCCCGTATTGATGACCGAGCGCTTGGGGTCACCCCTACACTCTCGTGCGCGTACGTGTTCTCTAACACAGTGCTAGACGATTGACCCACACCTGACGCAAGTCACCTCTGAGCTCATGTTTGAGCAATATTCCGTCCCCTCGCTCGCATATTGTGTCGACTCCATCATGTCGTTCTATCAGAACAAGCTACCCTCAAAACGAAACGCGCCTTTTACGGAGGATGGATTGATCATCTCGTTCAACACGGCATCCACGTCAGTGATACCTATTTTGGGTGGGAAGGGTATACTGAGCCATGCCAAACGGTGAGGCGTTGTCCCTTTGCATTGGCGTCCACGGGTGCTGAACTAGGGGTGCAGGATACCATGGGGTGCCCAGCAGACTACGGAGTACCTGCTAAAACTCATACAGCTCAAGTATCATAATTTCCCAACGCGCGTCACGTCGACACAGGCCGGCGTGCGTCTTCCTCAATTGCTTAGACCTATTCTCGTCTCATGCGTTTTTTTTTCGTTCCGGAACGCGTTATCATGAACCTCACAGTGGATGCTGCACAACTTTTGTGAATTCGCAAGGGATTACCCTACCACGCTACGCTCTCTAAAGATCCCTACCAACTTACGTGCTTCAGAACGGATAGTCCAGTTTCCTTTCGCACTCCCTGTTGTAGAAGAGAAGACGGAGGAGGAACTAGCCAGGATTTCCGAAAAGCGGAGGGAACAAGGAAAGAAACTGCAAGAGATAGCTGCCAAAAATCGGATGGAGAAGGTATGCGTTATCCTCTACTTGATACGTTTTTCTTTCGTGCTGCATGCTGAACACTGGTATCTGCCACAGCTCATGCAAAAAGAAACTGACCTGCAATATCTTCTTAATTTGAAAGAGGGGCGTAGCGAGAACAAACGCGAATGGCAGGTCAGGTTTACAGGACCAACGCTGTCGACGCCCATTAACAGAATTGCAGAATACACTTCAGTCAGAAGGATTCGACGATGATGCAGCGTTGCAAGAGACGATAAAGAAACTTGAATATGACCTCAAACGTGGACGAAAAAAGGACATGGACGGGACGGATGAGCCAGTCGTGCGTAACGCGTCATTAACCCTGCCGATATGAACTTTTCACCGAACCGAACTGAACGACAGGAAGAACCGAATTTCAATTTGGTTGATGTGCCCGATGCAGAGGCAAGTTTGGGATCATAAGTCTTTGTAACCGACGCTGATACCTGTAATAGCTTGACGAGGAGAGCATCAAAGAAAAAAAGAAGCAGAAACTCATGAAGGCTGGATGGGAAGCACGTGCGCGCGCTCGACGAGAGAAGGAGAAAGAAAGAGAGGAGAAAGAGGCCGAAGAGAAGCGGGACGAGGACGAGAGGGAGAACAATTTCGAGGAATGGGCGACTCGTCTGCGTAGGGAACAAGAGGTACGCGATCCTCACTCAGTCGCGCTGCACTGATCCGAACGGTCTATCTAGGCTTTAATGAACAAGATGAAAGACCGAGGAAGAAGGAAAGCGGCGCTTGCAGACCGGAAGAGTGCTGCTGCACAAGCAAGGATGAAGAATATCGCGTCGCTCGCGGCTGATGATAGAGTTTCTAAGAAGAAGCGCAAAGGTGGAGGAGGTGTGTTTCATCCATAACCCGCGAGATATTGAGAAAGCTGATGTCGCGTAGAGGACATGTTTGGCGCGGACGACGAAGACTGGGCCATATATCGCAAAATTGTAAAGCATTCAGTCAATGTTCCGCCCCTGTCGCCTAACATACTCTTGTCTTAGAACACAGCAGCGCCATCTTCGGATGAAGAGGAAGACTACAGCCAGCTTCAGATCGTCGAGAGCAAGCTGCTGCAACACGACCCCATGTTCACTACTCAGCATACGCACGCATCTCTGACTTCACAGCGGTCCGCCCTCCTATCGGCGTTCCGGCCCCAGTATGAGGAAGGAGACATCGCTGGTCATAGCCGTATACACTTGAACACAGAGCGATGGCGTGCTTGCGAGACATTTTTCTCGCCTGGTATGGCGGGTGTGGACTCTGCAGGCGTAGGGGAAGTGATACAGAGTGTCCTGGCACGCTTCTCGGAAGCCGAGAAACAAAAACTTGTCGAGGTCTGACATGTTACTCTCCGTCGTCGCGCTTGTGCGTTGGTGCTGACCGTGTCTCATTTACCAGAACGTTTTCCTCACCGGCGGTCCATCACAGTTGCCTGGTCTCCGCGAGCGGGTGTATAAAGCCCTCAGGCCAATATTGCCGACCGACGTTGAGATTGGAAATCTGGTGGAGGCAGCGGATCCTGTGTTGGATGCGTGGTCTGGTATGGCTGCGTTCGCGAACACGGAAGAGTTCAAGCAAGTTGGGGTCACGAGGGAAGAGTACGATGAGTGGGGTGGCGAGCGGATCAAGCGGTGGTGGGCTGGGAATTGGAATTCGGTCGTGTAACGGGAGAAAGGTGGTCGGCCTTGACGCTTCATTGTGGCAGTTTCATTTACTACGAGACCTGGACTGTAAAGTACATGATTTGCTGCGGGAACTTGACCACGACAGCTCTATACCCAGCTGGGATATACAAGCTACGTCGAACTGCCAATTGCCATCAATCTGGCTGGCAACTTGCAGCGGTTTGATGGGCCTTGGAGCTTGGCATCGCCATCCACAGCTTGAGAAGCCTAGGGGCCTCGCAACCTGCCATTCGACGTGGTCTCTGTTCGGTATCTTTTGATAAGCAGCACGAGGTCATAATAGCAGTATTACAAGGGATGTATAGGAAAGGTAACCACAAACATGATCAACGTGTAAGGACAAACGGGGTTAATCCCCTGTACCAAAGACCGACAACTGGTGGGGAGTGTACATGGATTACAGAATTCATGAACAGCAGCCTCCAGCAGTCTGTGCTGCAGGCTGGTTAACTTTTACAGATCCGTCTGCATTTCCGGGGTTGCCCGCTGATCCGGCGGCGTCTGCTTGCGAGTCTATGAGGCGGGTCTTGCAGTCGCTACAGGGCGCCCGTTTAACGTGGTGTGTGTTATGGTTATGGTGGAAATGACTGACCGAGCAAGAGTGAAGAAAGCCTCTTCGACACCGTCATTCACTTTGGCCGATGTTTCCATAAATTTAATGCCAAGCTCATTGGCAAGTTCTCGGCCTTGGTCCTCAGTGACTGCCCGTTTGTCTGTCCAATCAGATTTATTGCCAATGAGAATCTTGTTCACGCCCTCCGAAGCGTGTTGTTCGATGTTAGAGTGCCATGTGCGGATGTCTGATCCAGACGACTAGCATTGAGGGAACCAGCCAGTGACACAAATAGACACTCACTATTGAACGACCGCTCGTCGGTGACATCGTATACGAGTAAAATACCCATTGCTCCGCGGTAATAAGCGGTCGTGATGGTTCTAAACCTTTCCTGTCCAGCAGTGTCCCACTACGCGACGGATCTCGGATGAGGGACATCTCACGCGAGGGTTATGTACGTACGATTTGCAGCTTGATACGCTTCCCGTCCAGTTCGATGGTACGAATCTTAAAGTCGATGCCGATGGTGGTGATGAACGAAGGCGTCCATGCATCGTCGCAGAAACGAAGGAGCAGACACGACTTTCCGACACCTAGAGCACGAGTTCATAATGAATCAAGAGGGTAAGCAGATCCAGAAGCACCTGAGTCTCCGATCAAGAGAAGCTGGCGAGAGTGGGTAAATTGGGGGTACAGCGAGGTCAGAGAGTGCAGATACCTTGATGAGGAAATCATAGTGTGGGGGAGGCATTCTAGGGCAGACGGTGCGGTGTGTTTGCTAGAATACGGGGAGAACGTATATGAGACAAAGAGCAAGCTGCGTGCTGAGTGCTGAGGGAGGAAACAAAGCCAAGTGCTAATACCAAAGTCTTGTTTCAAGTTGACTACCATTCTTTCGGTCTCCGCAGGGCTTAGGTAATGACACGAGTACGGTCACCTCATCACGTGACTTGCAGTGTGCTTGCTGTGCTTATGGCTCTCCTAGCAAGGTAGCAGTGTACATTACTATCAGTTACTGCCACGACAATGTCACCAGGTACTTAGGTACTAGGTCCGTCTAAATTGATGCAAAAACTTGGATTATTTGAATGAACGTTTGGTGGCTGTGTGCCTCAATTTCATGTTCCTAATCCGGCATCTTAGTGCTACTTAGTACTGGTCATGTTCGCCGTACGGAGGTTTCAAACGCAGTCGGCCAGACTCGCTAGCACCACCGCTACTTTGCAGGCTGCCTCCTCAACAGCAGTGGTCTCCGAAGATGCTTCTCTCAGGGGACGACGGGCCCGTCCACTCAAGACGCGTCGACCAAAAATTTCACTCGAGCATCCTCGTGAATGGAAGCGGCCTTTGGCGTACGGCGTACTCCCCGCGTTCGACGAAGCCGTGAAGTTCATCAAGGCAGACTCGGAGGCATTGAAGCTAGAGATGCAAAATGTACAAGCTTCCTTAAATGTCGCTAAACAAGCACCAGACCCAGACCCAGCGGTGATCAAACAGCTAGAGGAAAAGCTAAACTATCTCGGGATCCAGTGCGAGATAAATTTCCCCCAAGTTCAGTGGAAATGTGCAAACGGAATGGGTATGTTAACATTCCAGCTACTGCAAGCCGGATTCTCATTGCAAGGCTTCTCCTAGCGGAAATGTCAAAGGCGGTAGACAGGCACATCATTGAGCAGCGCTGGCGGAACGAAGGCGCACTAGACCTTTTGGTATGCTGTTTCTCATTATTCCCGACTGGGTCTGATTTCGTTCCTCTTAGATGGAACGCGTTCATCAAATGCATGTCGTACCTGACATCGTACCTGATCTCCACCCATCATTCGACCTACGCGTTTCTTTCCCGGAACACCAAACGAGGAATGCGTCTAGCGTGTCCAAGTATAAATTCGTTGAACCAGGGGTTTATCTACTTCCGGAGCAGGTCAGGCCGTCTGGCGTTCTTGTGGTTACTGCTTCGCTGAACATACAAAAGACTGTTGAACCACCCATGCTCCACAAAGATGTCTTCCACACAGATGAGCGTTTGTACACCTTGATAATGGTCGACCCAGGTAGCTGAGTTCAGAGGACTCAATATTGCTCATTAGCTCACTGGGTTACAGATATCCCCGACGAAGCAAACAGCACATACCAATCTTTCCTTCACTGGTTACAGTACGTATCCCGTACCTTCTCAGTCATCAGGTAATTGTGAGCATTCTCCTTTCAGGCCCAACATCCCTCTGTCGGCAACATCGCCATCGTTGATTTCCAACACAAACACCCATACCAAGTACATACCACCACACCCTCAGAAGGGTACACCGTATCACCGTTACACTGTTCTGTTAATCCCCCAGAAATCCCATGTCGATGTTCCGATTGTCGAAATGGATCAGCGTCTTGGATTTTCGGTCAGGGAGTTTATGGTTAAATATGATCTGCATCCTTCGACTGGTGGTGGTGCACATATGTGGAGAGGAGAATGGGATCCGGCTGTTTCAAGAATCTATCGGGATCTTCTCAGTGAGTCTCCACTGGTAGAGTCTGACGCTGGAAATCAGGATATTCAACATCACTCTGCAGAAACGGAGGAGCCAATCTATGGAAAACCACCAAAACCAGATAGATATGCAGATGTTAGAGGCAAGAACCGGTATTTCTCGTAGAATAGTGCACGCGTTGCTATTTACGCCGCCATTGGAAATCGTGGTAATTTCTACCGTACATTCTGCTGGTGTTTATAAACGGGTTAGATGACGTAAGCTGTCAGGCAGCTCAGGCAGTGTTGAGCTTGGTACGGTTCTCCATCGTCATTATTCACGTCGTCGATACAACTGGCCATGACCTCACCCAACAACGATGACAATTTCAAGCACAAAGTAGCTATCAAGCTTTCCAGGGCCTTGAACACCGTAAATCCAAACGACCTACTAGCTGAGCGCGTGATGGACATTGCAAAGTCAAATTCTGTGGAGGGCTTCATAAATGGTGCGGTCTACTTGTGTTCGTATCATACCGTTGTTCACTTTTTCCAGCTTGTCTGGCATTTGGCAAGTTTCAAAACCCTTTTTTGACCGAGCTTCATTCCGAAATCATGTTCCACCAAAAGCAGGAGGCGTCTGGTCTGGTACCTCAGCCCGTTCATGGCATCACAGTGCAGGGAAGCGAAGTTCTGGAACCTGAGACGGTTCGTCCAGGAGGACTCATGAGGAAAGATACCGTGAGGCGAATCCACCTTTTGTGCGTTACTTGCTCACAGCGTGTCATAGAAACACACATTTCGTCCACCAGCTAAACCCATTGAGCCTCTGACCCCCCGCGGATCCCTTCTCGGTTTAGATCGCTTGGCTCAAGAGAAGCGAAAGCAGGCTAATGCAGAGAATGGACAGAGGAAGAAGCCAAGGTTGGACGATGATGTCGTTTTCAAAGGTACGTACGATATGATTACATTGGTAAAGAGAGTAATATGTGCTATTAGTACCGAGCCTACCTCCCCCGCGAAGTGGGACGTCTAGACAGAGAGGCCCAGAGACCCCTTCCAATCCTGGCGGGCTCTCTGAGGTTGCCCGACAAAGATTGGAGGAGCACAGGAGGAACAGGGATAAACAAAAGGGCAAGGATGATAGAGGACGCGGAGCTCGCTCAAGCAGAGACTGGGATTCAACGCCACGCAGTCAACGGGGCAGCCGCGACTACGACCGTGATGCACCCAGTGTTCGTGTGCCTAATGTCGGATGGGAGTCAACCCCGAGGCGGAGTCGGGATCGGGAGGGTTCAGGATGGGGTGGGGCTAAGGATAGAGCTTGGGATGCACCAACCCCCAGAGTTCCACGAGGGAGAAGTCCAGAGGATGACGGTCTTTTTGGTGTTGACATGAGGGAGTGGGAGGAAGAGCAAGTCAGGTTGGACCGAGACTGGTATAGTGGTGCTGAAGAGGGTGGCGTTGCTGGCAATGAAGAACACAATCCTCTTGCTCAGTACGAGGATCTCAGTGTCATCAAGGAGGCCGAAATAGCTACAAAAGCAAGAGTCAGTGCTAGATTTTTTTTTCTTACTGTCATAGGACTAACTTCAAATGCAGAAGAGAATATCGGCAAGACAGGCGCAATATGTGAGTACATAATGCTATCGCAATCCATGGCCTTGTTCACTGACAAATACCTAGAATGCCGACAACGACCTATGGGAAGCGAATCGAATGGTTACATCTGGTGTTGCCACTCAGAAAGAACTTGATCTGGACTTCGAGGATGAGGTGGAATCCACTGTTCACGTCATGGTTCATGATTTGAAGCCCCCGTTCTTGGATGGAAAGACGATCTTTACGAAACAGCTCGAGCCCATCAATCCCATCAGAGATCCAACGAGTGATATGGCCATATTCTCCAAGAAGGGGAGCGCCCTTGTGAAGGAGAAACGAGAGCAAGCCGAGCGCGCAAAGGCTGCAGCAAAGCTTGCTTCTTTGGGAGGGACATCATTGGGGAACATCATGGGGGTCAAGGATGAGGAAGCCGAAGCTGAAGGTACGTTTCTACTTTGATACCCTCGATCTTCTCGAGTTGGACATTCACGCAGCCCTTCGTTTTCCCCTCATTCGTAGCCGAGGCGGAGAAAGCGGCAGCCTCTGGAGAAAAAGAGGACTACAAAGGAGATTCGAAGTTCGCTAGCCATCTAAAAACATCCACCGGGGTCAGTTCGTTCGCAAAAAGTAGGACACTGAAAGAACAGAGGGAATACCTACCCGCATTCGCATGTCGAGAGGAACTGATGAAAGTCATTCGAGAGAACCAAGGCAAGTGTTCCAGTATTTGCAAACCTGCAGGTCTTCTGACGACATGTGGTCCAGTCGTCATTGTGGTTGGCGAGACGGGTTCTGGAAAGACCACCCAACTAACACAGTTCCTTTACGAGGATGGATATACTTCCTTCGGTATTATCGGATGCACGCAGCCTCGTCGTGTTGCTGCAATGTCCGTTGCAAAACGTGTATCTGAAGAAATGGAGGTGCGTGACATGATCTCTATGCTTTCTTTCGGTTGAACGTGATCGCAGTGTAAACTTGGTGGGGTTGTTGGTTATGCGATTCGTTTCGAGGACTGCACATCATCGGAGACGAAGATTAAATGTGAGTCATAACCGCGACACCCGTCCCCATCTGACACTTTTCCGCTCCGCAGATATGACAGACGGTGTCTTACAACGAGAGTCCCTGAACGAAGGTGACTTGGATAGATATAGTGTCATCATTCTCGATGAAGCACATGAACGATCACTCAGCACTGATGTCCTCATGGGTCTTTTGAGGAAGAGTAAGTCGATTGTTTCATATAGTAGCATTCGTCGCTGATGAAGCCCAGTCCTCTCACGGCGCCGCGACCTGAAGCTCATCGTCACATCTGCAACTATGAACGCCGAAAAGGTAAGATCTAAGGTTGCCTTATTCTGCTGTCCCCTTAATCGGTCAAACCAGTTCTCCGGGTTCTATGGGAATGCCCCAACATATACCATTCCTGGCCGTACATTCCCCGTGGAAATATTCCATTCGAAGTCACCATGTGAAGACTATGTAGACAGCGCCGTCAAGCAGGTTCTCCAAATTCATCTTTCATTGCCTCAAGGGGATATCCTCATCTTCATGACTGGTCAAGAGGATATTGAAATCACGTGTCAGGTCGTGCAAGGTATTTCCTAGATTTTCACGTCTTTTCATTTCTGATATGTCCGCAGAGAGGCTCGCACAGCTCGATGAACCACCCCCGTTGGCGGTGTTACCTATCTACTCCCAGATGCCGGCTGACTTGCAGGCCCGTATCTTCGAACCTACCAGTGACGGTCGCCGAAAGGTTATTGTCGCCACCAACATTGCCGAAACCTCACTGACAGGTGATTCATCCATTCTGCGCATTCTCTACCAAGCACTGACCATATCAAAGTTGACGGTATCCTCTACGTCGTAGACGCTGGGTATTCCAAGCTAAAGGTCTACAACCCGAAGGTCGGTATGGATGCACTTCAAATTACTCCTGTCAGTCAAGCGAATGCAAATCAACGTACGGGTCGTGCTGGTCGAACGGGCAGTGGGTCAGTCAGATTCGAATGATCTGGCTAATATCATGTCCTGATGATTTTGTTATAGTTTCTGCTACCGTTTGTATACAGAGATGGCGTACCGGAACGAAATGTTTCCTAACACCATACCAGAAATTCAGCGGACGAATTTGGCCAATACTGTATTGTTGTTGAAGTCCCTAGGTGTCAAGGATCTCTTAGAGTTCGACTTCATGGACCCCCCACCCCAGGTATGTCAAAAGGTCATTTCTCTGAACTTTGTACTGACAAGCGTACAGGCGAACATAATCAACTCGATGTACCAGCTTTGGGTACTTGGCGCCCTAGACAATGTCGGGGATCTGACTCCCGTTGGGCGCAAAATGTCCGACTTCCCCATGGAGCCATCGATGGCGAAGATGCTGATTGCTTCCGTGGAATACAAGTGCTCTGCGGAGATGCTTACAATCGTGTCCATGCTATCCGTACCAAGCGTATTCTATCGACCCAAAGAACGAATGGAGGAAGCCGACGCAGCTCGAGAGAAGTTCAACGTACCAGAAAGTGACCATCTTACCCTCATGAACGTTTTCAACCAATGGAAAAGCCACGGGTAGGTTGACTTCTGACATCTGTGTCCATGCGTTGACGGTTATGCAGTTTCCGGGATGACTGGGCTTCGCGCCATTTCTTGCATCCTAAGCTCCTCAGGAAGGCTCGGGAAGTTCGCGCGCAACTTGAGGATATCATGAAGTTCCAAAAAATGGAAATTATACCTTGTGGAACGGACTTTGATATTTTAAGGTATGTTCTACCGCCTTTGAGGAATTGAAACACAAGTGAACAATTTCCTCAGGAAAGCGATTACTGCTGGGTATTTCCATCAAGCCGCTCGCGTTAAGGGTATCGGAGAGTATGTCAACATCCGTACCGGTCTACCAACGCACCTGCATCCCACGAGCGCGCTGTACGGGCTCGGATGTAAGTATCCATCCGTCATCACTCTCGAAACAAGCCGAAACTCATTTTCTATAGATACCCCAACGTATGTTGTGTACCATGAACTGATTCTTACGTCGAAGGAGTATATGACGCAGGTGACAGCCATTGACGCATACTGGCTAGGTAATGCACACCTTCGTTTGGATAAAAAGTTCATCACTCACCCTTGTGCAGCTGATCTTGGATCTGTCTTCTACTCTGTCAGGGAGAAGAACTTCGACGATGGTAGTACAAGACGCAGAGCTGATCGAGAATTCTCCAAGAAAGCCGAATTAGAGAATCAGATAAAAAAGGAACGAGAAGAGTGAGTTCCTTGACTGTAGCAAGAGGACGACTGAGGACTGATGGAAATTCCAGGGCCGCCAAGAAGGATTCGGAACAAGCGTTGGCAGTCATAACAAAAACTGGCAGCTCTCAGATAATAGTGCCTGGAACGCCGAGACATCCTGGTTTGCGGGTTGGTCATACACCACGACGGCAAGTGGGTATATGAGTTGCAAGGAGGCGTCGGGGGGAACTTATGTGCACTACGAGAAATTGTGTAAATGTAGAGCTGACCGGGTAGATCCTGGTAATGGACCTTCTTCATCGCGACCGGAGTGCCGCACCGAGCACATCGTTTCCAACGTGACTTTCTCAGGAACTAGCATTACATGGATACCTCTTGTCAAAGGATGAGACACGTTGGATAACTTTAGCGTGCTTGACGTCTCAGCACCATGCTTACCGGGCTCGTTTTGCTAAAGCCTTCGAACGAGTGACATGGGAGCTTCAGGCCACCCTGAATTCGAGCGCCAGACAAGGCAAGACGGGCTGTTCTACTCATCGCCCCTGGATACTCTTGTCCGTCGTGCATCATCTAGACGCCAAGCAACGAACCAGCAGACTCGCCCTGGCCAATCTGGTGCCACTATACCTTCATCTCTCCGGCCCCGCCATGCGCCGCCTCCACTTGCCTATGCAGCGTCGTCCCCGAGACCTCTCGCCAACCAGCACGTCCCCGATTCTCCGTTATTGCATTCGAACTTTCGAGGTTCGACAGCTAGCGCGGCGACGAATATAACCACACTCATTAACCAGAATTCCAAATCCTTTCTTTCGTTTGCGGATGATTGCGAACTGGACGATGGTTGTGCGGAGAACGATTACGGACAACAACCTCAGCCCAGGGCCAGCCGCGATTACGCCACTCCTTTCCCTGCTCCACATCCTGAATCTAACTTATGGCAGCAGCCCTGCACTGGCCTGACGCAGCCAGCAGCAACTGACTTTGAAGATCCCATGCCACCACGCCCCCCTTTACCGATCGTCGTCGTCTCTTCCCCGCAGGATGACGGTCCAAAGTCGAGCGGACCAATGCGTCAACGAATCGTGTCGCAAACGGATTCCGCACGGCTGAATTTCTCAAGGCCAGGTCGACCGCCTATAGTGTCCTCCGAAGAGCAGAAGCGAGATGTACTCGAGCGAAATGCGCAGAGGGCGAACTCGCCCAGAACGAGCCCCAGCCCGCTGTCTTTCAGCCCTGTTACTCCTGTAACTGGTATACATTCCGAACCACTCCAGAACCCCAACCATATTCCACGGAACGACTTCTGCAGCTCATCACTCGCCACGTCTTGCCTGCATCCCGGCGGTCTCTACCCCTCCCCTTCACACAATCCTCCTGATCAGGTTGCACTCCCTACCCATCCACCTTCGTTAAGAGTCGGATCGCCCTCTAGTTTATACTCTAATTCGTATTCATTCTACCAGTTGGATAGTGCTCTGCCATCGCCAACATCTCCGAGTCCCCAATCTTCCCCGGATGTATCCCCAGCCACCAGTAGACCTGCATCTACTGACCCTCAGACACCCGAGGATTATCTCCAGCTCGGAATACAATATCACGAAGGCAATCAACTCAAAGACTCAGCGTTTTACTTCGAGAAGAGCGCAAAAGAGCACGGTGGGTGTGGGGTTGGAATGTTGATGTGGGGCCTCACGCTGAGGCACGGCTGGGGATGCGAGAAGAACGAAAAGGGTGGATTCAAGTGGTTGACAAAAGCAGCCGAGTCGGCGGTGGAGGACCTCGAGAAGGCGAAGAAGGGGTTGGATGTCAGGGGCGTCAAGGTGGGTTGTCCGCTGTGTCGCCGTGCCAGCTCCCTTATGAACATTGTGACAAGGAGGAGCTCGTACTAGCGATCTACGAAGTCGGCCAGTGCTTCTTTCAGGGCTGGGGTGTGCTGAAAGATCAGAAGATGGCAGTCGTACGTAACTGATCGTTTGCTATTGGTGAAGCTGACGATTGGAGTAGAGTTACTACAGGGTCGCTGCAAAATTAGGAGATGCAGATGCGCAGCAGGACCTAGCCTTTTGTCTTGCCAATGGAAGGGGGTGCAAGAAGGACAAGAAAGAGGCAGCACGATGGTATCGTGCCGCAGTGAGTTTACTGTTATGTCTGGTCTTGCACGATCTCAAGGGATGCTTTTAGGTCGCGCAGGGTGCCAGCGATGTTGGGATGGCGTGGATTTACAAAGACAAGTATAAAGACTGAATGCTGCACCCTCTCGAAACCCCATCGACCCGTAACCGCTTTGGCATGGCGACGGTTCTTTTGCAATACTAGATGACTCCGTGTGGAGCAGCTTCAGAAGTAACGTGTAGAAGGTTTTGGCGCACTTATACCCCGTGAATATCAATTGAAGAGATGGACAAGAGTCGTTTACTTGCGAATTAGTGTCATCAAATGTACAGACCTCCTCCGTTTTGCTCGCGCCTCTTGCCCTGCTCGTCGTGCGACCGGGAGAGGGCTTCAACCTGAGTGATCAATCTCCACGGAACCATCACTTGGCCAACGTATCGGCCTGTGGGGGTATCCGTACCGAGGATGTACTCCTCGGTGTTGACCAGTAATATGTTGAGGAGTTGGTCTGTACCGACAAATGTACCGATAAAGGCACGGTTGTCGCAAGTAACGATGCGAAGGGTTTCTTTGAGCAGGTCCCTCACAGCGGCGACCGCTGGAGTGTCCATGGGCTCAGACATATCTAGGTGACACGTCACTCGCTGACACATCCCCGCACAAGTTTCAATGAACCCTTTTGAAAGCGGCCCCTCGGTGAACATGCAAGGCCAGCACAACTCTGCAAATACCCACAAGTATTCGGTCATCTTACCGACCTACAACGAACGCAAGAACCTCCCCATCGTCGTCTGGTTGTTGGCCAAAGTATTCCGCGAACAGTACGTGTCTTGCGAGCAGATGTGAAATGCGCTGCTGATGGCTCTAGTGAGCTAGCATGGGAAATAATCGTCGTGGATGACGCCAGTCCAGATGGCACCCAAGAAGTTGCCAGGGAGCTCACAAAAGTGTATGGGGAGGACAAAATCGTGAGTGTTGTGTTGCTCGTGGTGTATGTCACTTGAACGCGCTGGTGCCAGGTTTTGAAACCACGTCCCGGAAAGCTGGGGCTTGGGTGCGTGTCATTCTTCTCTCCATCAGACACGGGCTGATGCCCAACGTGCAGAACTGCCTATATCCATGGACTGGACTTTTGTACGGGTGACTTTGTTATCATTATGGACGCCGACTTTTCGCATCATGTGAGTGCGTCAGACCACGCACGCTCTCGGGTTCTCATTCTCTTTGACCAGCCGAAGTTTATACCGCAATTCATAAGGTGAATTCATGCGGCTCATTGTGTTAAAGAAGCTGACACCATACTTTCCAAGGTTACAGCAATCATATAATCTAGACATCGTGACGGGTACACGATATCGGTCCACACCCACGCCCGCTCTGTCTGGCACGCGCCCTGGCGGTGTACATGGGTGGGACCTTAAACGGAAGCTCGTTTCAAGAGGAGCCAACTTTTTGGCCGCAACTGTGCTCAATCCAGGTGTCAGTGACCTGACGGGTAGCTTCCGGTATGTGTGTAACGGTAGCTTGGTCGACTGCGGCTGACATGGCATAAGGCTATACCGTTTGCCCGTCCTACGACATATCATCACACTCACACAGTCGCGAGGCTACGTTTTCCAGATGGAAATGATGGTGCGCGCACGAGCACTGGGGTACACGGTAGGGGAGGTTCCGATTACATTCGTGGACCGTATCTTTGGTGAAAGCAAGCTCGGCGCGGACGAGGTTGTGTCGTACGCCAAGGGTGTCTGGTCGCTATTCACGTCGGTGTAGTGTACTAGGCACGTGGATTACATGTATTGATGTCATCACCTTTTGTCAGCAACCAGAAATGGAAGTC
Source organism: Zangia roseola (assembly GCA_038090095.1). Lineage (NCBI taxonomy): Eukaryota > Fungi > Basidiomycota > Agaricomycetes > Boletales > Boletaceae > Zangia > Zangia roseola. Next base: position 36,234 of record JBBPMD010000102.1, read on the forward strand.
TTCGAGTTGCTTGTCTCCTCTGCCAGATTGCCCGAGCCCCATCTTGATCCACAACCACCATGAGCCTCCGCCAGGACGTCCTCAGGTCGCTGACGCTCTCAGACCTCGCGATGGAGCGCAAGGAGCTCGCGTCTACCCGCAATTCTGATGAAGATTCTGACGATGAGTTGATATGCGTCGTGAGTGTGCCAAGATCTCCATCTGGTATATCCCTTATCATTCTGCCAGACCTCCACTCCTGGGACACCCGCACGGTCTCGTGGACCCTCCAGGCCGAGTTCCAGGCCTGCCTCGCCTACTCGCCGAGTAAATCAGCGGAATCCTCCGACATTTACTCCGGGCTCCAAATCTCTCTCATCAGATCCTCTAAAGGCATTTCCCACTCAGATCTCGCAACGTATATTTCGATGGCTTGCAATATCCGACCTTGCCTCGTGTTCGAGGGTCTCGCGGAAATGGAACAAGAGTCAGACGCTCAACTATAGTGCGTTCGTGTATTGTGTGTTTGCTTTGGCGTACTGACATGGATTGGTCAAGTATGGTTCCAACACTATCGCAAGGAGAATTTCCACGACGAAAGTTTACCTTCAGGGAAGTGGACTAGAAAGGAGTCGAAGCAGAATTGGGTTCGTGTACACCTGCGTTTACGCGAGTGGAGGATGGTCCATCTGACTCTTGTCTAGCGCCTAACGTATCTATCCACATGTGCAAACAAGTCAGCACCTTCAAGTCCGGTGGGGAAATCGTCTCCCTCTCGTTCAGGATATCAGACACCCAAAGAAATCAACGAAGAGAAGTGGAGAGTAGAAGAACAGGCTCGCCCAGGCAAGGTTGAAATGCGGGAAATCTACAAGGAACTTGGAGGTCGCAAGTCACGCACTAAGACGAAACTGGGGAGTGCGGGCGGATATAGAGATAGGACGGGTTGGTTCGACCAAGAAGAATGATGGGTATACAAGAGCATTTGCGCATAGATATCTAATGTACAGGGTTTTACACTAGGTGTGTGCTTGCACCAGATCGCGAAACGCTGATCGCATGCACTTGATAAACCGATATATGTCTCCGGTCTGATTCAGCTCTTGTAAGAGAATTGGAAGTGTGGGTAGTGGTGGTGTTGTCGTTATAACTGAAGCGAAGATGGAGAAGAGTGAACTATTGTGTACGAAAACCTTACCATTGTATGACGGCATAGACACATCAAGCACGAAACTGTATTCCCGATCAACATTTGCCTCATCTATGTGAGAAAACCGGATGAGCAGCTGGTCCGCTTCGATGCCCTCCATGCAGCACTTGAGCCATGACTCGCACGCTGCAAGTTCTGGCTGCAGCTGGGTCGCATGTTCATTGAGTATACTTCGTTCAGCGTCCTTCTCTAGTTGGTAGGTTGACTGATAGATGTGAATGCGTGATGAAGAGGAGTACGTCCGCACCTCGCTTTAGATTGGCGACAGCGGCCCGATACTGCTCAATCTCGGAGTCGATGGCTGCACTCGCCTCACGGAGCGAAGCCAGTTGGCGCTTGAGTGCGGCGACGGATTGTTCAGTGTCGCGTCTCTCCTCTTGTTCCTTTGCTAATACTACAATGCGTTGGACAGGTCCAAAATTCATGAACAATGTGTTGTGACATACCAGCTAGCAATTCGATTTCTTTCAGTTTGCACTGATTCGTCTCGGCTTCCACTGCCTGAGTTCGTTCAGTCAATCTTCTCTTGTCAGCTTCCTGGGCGTTTCTGTGTTTCGTGATTTCCGCGATGGCACGATTGGTATAGTTTGTGACGGCCTTGACAAAGTTTCCAGTCGAAGTTTCGTACGCCTGCAGCCGAAGGTCTACTTGAGGGGTTGGCTGGGCCAAGGCGGACGCGAGGTCGATGTGCGACCGTCGCATTTTGAAGGGAACTAACAGTTTCTTGGCTGATCGGCACGAGAATGGACGCGTTGGTCACGTGGACGCAAGTTGCATGAATTGCAACCTGAGGGTCCTCTGATCCAACGAGTGTAAAAACTCGGGTATCTTCCTCATGACAGACCCTAGCAAGGTTTCAGACATCCAACATCGCGATATTCACATGGATACAACGAAGGCCATCACCATCGGTCTCCGTGATATCCACATGACGGCAAAGGCAGATCATGGTTGGAACGACGACATCAAGATGAACACAGCGAAAGCCGCAACGACACTAAAACCATCAGGCTTCCAACTCTGGGAGAGGGAGCTTTTGGATAGCTCAGAGGTGAAGCGGAAAGCCACCGTAGCGCAACTCTGTGCGTCTCCTTGTGATGATTTACGATATCCGTCGATTGAAGGATCGTAGACTTCCTCGATTACTATTTTCAGAGCCTAGGCTACCTTGCTGCTCGGAAGGATCGTAGAGCGCGTTTCGATGCTGATACTGCGAAACGACAACTGTCTACGGCCGAATACTCAAAAGAGTTCAAGTCGTACTGTGGTCGCGAGCGAGTGTTGCTCAGGAAGCGTCGCGCGAAACTTCGCGTGGAACAATTCCACATCATGGCTCAGGTCGGTCAGGGTGGTTACGGCGAAGTCTTCCTCGCACGCAAGCAGGAAACCGGAGAAGTATGTGCGCTGAAGAGGATGCGAAAACGGACACTGCACAAGATGGATGAGGTATGTCGCCAGTGTTGTTTCTCATCTGAAGTTCAAATCGCCGTCCAGGTCCGGCATGTTCTTGTCGAACGGGACATTTTGACAGCTACCAAAACACCTTGGTTGGTGCGATTGCTATACGCGTTCCAAGACACGCACCATGTGTATCTTGCCATGGAATACGTGCCCGGAGGGGACTTTAGAACCCTTCTGAATAACTCCGGGGTTCTGAAGGAGGAGCACGCCAGGTTCTATATCAGCGAGATGTTTGTGGCTGTCAACGAATTACACAAACTTGGTTACATCCATCGTGATTTGAAACCAGAGGTTTGTCACTTCGTAATTTTGGTACCGATCAGTTACGACGTCTCACAGAATTTTTTGGTCGACGGAACTGGTCATGTCAAGCTCACAGACTTCGGGTTAGCGACCGGAGCCTTGAATCCAAAGCGAATCGAGTCACTTAAAATCAAAGTATGATCCTGCAGGCAGTGTCTACCGGTCACTTAACATGGTTGTGTAGCTTGATAAAGTCAAAAGTAATCAAGTCGTGTACCGTTCAACACTCGAACGGCGTTCCATCTATCGTTCCATTCGTCACGAGGACCCACGTTATGCTGACTCCATCGTGGGTTCACCCGATTACATGGCTCCCGAAGTCTTACGTGGAAAGCCGTACACCTATTCAGTCGACTACTGGTCATTAGGATGCATCTTCTTCGAGTTCTTGGCCGGATTTCCTCCTTTCAGCGGGGGTACACCCGAAGAAACCTGGACCAATCTGAAAAACTGGACCAAGGTGTTGCGACGTCCTGAATATGACAAACCAGAGGATCTCATCTTCAATCTCACTGACATCGCTTGGGATGCTGTTACGAGGTATGCCCGAGCTGACTACATATTGCGGCTCTAAATTGTTACACTTCAGGCTCATATCGCATTCGAGCGTCCGACACTCAACACTCACGCAAGTTATGAATCATCCCTTCTTCGACGGCGCCAGATGGGAGGATTTGCGATCTACTCGCGCACCTTTTGTTCCTGCTCTGGATTCGGAGATTGACACTGGGTACTATGACGATTTTACATCGCCCGAGGATATGGCCAAGTATGCGGAAGTGAAAGAGAAGCAAAGAAATGTGGACAAGGTCAGGGAGAAAGAAGATCCCTCATCCAGGGGGGTATGGATTGGGTTTACATTTGGTAAGAATGGTCCTAGTACCAGGCTGTTAGGTGCTTTAGAGGGAGGAAAGGAGGACAATAGCACATTGGCTACTATATTTTGACATTTTGTTGTGTGGCTTGTGGCCCTTGTCTTACTTTTGGTATTACCTTGTTTTAACAAGGTCATTCTTCCCTGTAATTGTGGCTGTGCTGTCTCATTTTTTCACCCATCTTTATCCAAGCTTCCCTTCTGATTTATTCTGTCCTAAGGCCATCATGTACTACTACATATCTACGGCAGTGTTTCATGTTGAGTGCTTACTTGAGTTTTTGTCCACCACTCCGCTGTTACTCTATCTAATATCTCAAGTCACTCATCCTCTTTCTGTAGATATTGGCTTGGATGTGTTGTGAATAGTTTCTCTTCAAATCCTTGTAACAGCCTTATGCTCTCTCTGTTAGACTTTGTCTTTGTGTTACCTCCAGTGTTTGCTTACTTAATCACATGGTACACTTGAGTTTTTCGTTCTCCGCACACACCTCAGTGAACTACTCCAGTCACTGAGGTGAGTTAGACAGTTTCCTTACTACACTCTTATACTTATAGCTCCCGTACTAGATTCCAACAGGTAGCTACTACTGTACCATTTCGATTGATTCGTCAGGCCCTGTGATGCGTGACAAGGTCTGACAAAAAATTATTCCATCATCTGCCCATGTGACATGTTGTGGAGATGAAATTTTTCGTCATTTCATTAGACATAGGACCATGTACCATAAGATTGCTTCTAAATGGGTATAGTTGTTGGAATTACAGTTGAGATGTCATGGTACAGCCACTGCTTACCTAATCACCCATACATCGCACAGTAGAGTACCATAGTCCTCTTTAGTGACTTACAGTACTCTACAGGTAGCTATTGCTACTATCCTAATATTACAGTGACTTACAGTACTCTACAGCCCATCCTATTACAGGATTCTACAATAGTGTGCACTGTGACGAAAATTTTGATGTGGTAGCACAGCACGAATCCACTTTGTTCTGTTCAAATGTCCACTTCTCTACTACTGACAGCACTTGTGATGCCTGCTACTGCAGTAGAAGTTCTGCTTCCTAATCCAACTCTATCAATTCTCCAATTCCTTGAATTTACCTTCTCTCCAAGTCTGGCCACTGTTTCGAAACCTCATTTACTCCCATCTGCCTACTTCAGTTCTGAACAGCCTAATGTCAAGGATCTTCAAATGATTAAAACAATACCCCTTCCCCCTTCCAATATCATCACCTCTCTTCTCCCTCATATCACGGCACACACCAGCATGCCAGTAGAATCATCAGTCATATGTGCACACATTGATGGCATTCCAACTGCCCAGTGTCTGCCTCTTTGGACAATCACATATTGGACTGAAGTCCTGCATCTCCGAAACACCATCCAGCAGCCTTGGATAAATGCTGAGAGGGTTCTCCAGCAGCGTAGTCAGTTTAGAAAGAGGGTTAATAACCAGGATAGCCATTATCTTGTCGAGCAAGCCTATATGATGCTGGGGCTGTTATCGTGGTCAGGCTTTGTCCTTGGATTCGAGAGTCATGAAGAAATCACCCACCTTGCAGCCTACATGACCCATGAATGGTTATCTGATGTCCACGAAACTCAAATGCTCGAACTTCTTCGAAACACTATCCATCGGCAAACGGGCACTGTCAAGGTTGAAATCGAAGGACCATACTTCTATGGTTATCTGAAATCAGCTGTTATGGCAGGGGAATCTCAATATAGGGAGGCAGGTTCATTCACCCAAGCATGTAGCCTGGGAGAGGCACTTCAATCTGGCCAATGCACGAGCATTGGTTTCATAACACACATTCATTAAAATCACTGGGTTGCAGTAGTCATTGACTTCTCTGAGCAGTGTATCCGATATGGCGACTCACTTGGGGGCCAACCGGATGAAGAGCTTGTCACTGTTCTTCAGTGGTGGACACAACATCATTCCAGAACTCAATTTGCAACCAGCTTGCTGGCAATCCCTTGTCAACAAGATTAATTTTTGTGCGGAATCCTTGCATTTGGTGCACTCGCACACTTCTATTTGCCAGCCAGCCAGCCACCAATGGATGCGAAACAAGTTGACAATGAGAGGTTGAAAGTGTTCCTGAATGTCAGGAGGCATCATTTGAATCATGTACCTTGTTTTGTATGTTATAATGTATGCTGCTTACTTTCATACAGGCATCTATGACACCACCCGAGTCTTCTTATGAGTTTAGCCACACAAGATCATGTCTTCCGTATTACCAGCATGACTCTCCTACAAGTAGTTTCAGCTCAGGTGACGAGTCCAAAAGTTTACCTCACCAGATAGAAGAATTGCCTCTGAAGCCACTACCCGCCCCCCAGCTGCTCAGACAACCAACCACAAAGCTCCAAATCAAATCAGCCATTCAAATTGCATTGACAAACCAAGCGGAGGGTCAATTGATGGGACTGATGAAATGGTTTAAAAAGAGCAAACCTGAGGACTATCAAGCACATACCAAGAAGGTGAATGCCATGATCAACGAGAGCCTCGAGGAATATGAATCTGTGCAAAAGATGGCAATGGAGCATAACAAGCACATCAGTAATTTTACATTTTGCTAATTGTTGCTTATTATGGCTTTAGTAATCTTTTCTTGTCTAATTCAACTAAGCGACTGTTTTGTGAGCGCAAAAAGATGACGGGGGTTGCAATTAGATGAGAAAAGATTACTAAAGTCATAATAAGCGACAATTAGAAAAATGTAAAATTACTGATGCAAGAGCAACATGAAAAAAACAAAGCGAGGCAACAAAAGCACTGTGAAAAAGTCTATGCGACCAAGATCACTAACAACATCAGATCACCTGGAGGAACAAAGTGCAGATGGCTACATTCTAGTGTTTCACTAGAAGATGTCAGCGGCAACTTGAAGCCAGAGTTACCCATTGCAGAATTATCCCAACCGCACCGAGCATTCAAAGAAAAGCAGCATCTAAATAAGACACATCCTCAGGGCCGCAAGCAGGTACACAAGCATTGGGCAGCAATATACCATAACTGGCACACACCGTTCCTTTGGAATCAAATTGTCAATGCAGCACTCCACCCCTCCGTCGGATGGCAAATGAGTAGCATGCAGATCATGTCACTACTAAAGCAGCGTGATCCCATCACCTTTGCAGGACTGTCACGTACAACAGTGGAGGGTTGGATCGACTGAAGTGCAGGAAGACCTAAGTGGTCAGTATGTGCATTACAAAGGGCTAGTGATGGGAATGATCCCGGCTTGCAGAATAAAGGAGGGAGATGAGGGATCTTTGTATGGAATCAGCTCTTTTCCTTGACAAAATTTTACTTAACTTCATCACAGACACACTTCCCCACTGTTGAAAAGGCAATCATAAATTGATTAAACACATTATGGGATGGATCAGTGCTGCTCATCTTGGTGACAATAAGGGGTATCATTGTAGCAATGCTGATGAACATTGCACCGGAAATCTTTGACATCAAAGCTTCTGACGGGTCATCATTCCGATGCTCAGACTCCTTTTTACGAGGGTGGCTACACAACACAATGGGGTGGTCAGAGTGGAAGGCCACCCATGCTGCTCAAAAGCTCCCTGAAAACTGGGAAGATGTCTGTGAAAATGCTATCCTTCGAATGACATATGTGGTAAAGGAAGAAGATATACCTGCTGCGCTGTATGTCAACACCAATCAAACACAAGTTGTGTATGCCCAAGGGTCAAATCTTACCTGGACAAAGCAAGGGGTCAAACAGGTGGCAATGATCGGCGAGGATGAGAAGCGAGCATTCACTGCAGTTGTCTCAGTATCGTGCTTGGGCAAATTACTGCCACTGCAATTGATCTACAAAGGGGTAACATCAAGATCATGCCCACAACCGACAGCAACCTATTACAATGAATGCATCAGCCACGGATTCCATTTTGAATGCTCGAAAACAGATACATACTGGTCAACACAAGAGACTATGGAGTCTCTTGTGGATAATGTCATTGCGCTGTACTTTGAGGCCAAGAAGCACACACTGGGACTGCCTTCATCCCAGAAGGCAATCTGGCAAATTGATGTATGGTCAGTACACCGTTCACAAAGCTTCAGGTCTTGGATGAAGACGCACCATCCTTCAATCATCCTACAATACGTACCAGGAGGTTGCATGGGCATTTTGCAGCCTTGTGACGTTGGGATTCAACGGGTCTTTAAACATGCACTCAAACAATCATACCATGAAGACATTATCAGGATGATGACACACCAGATTCAAAGTGGAACAGAGTTGTTGGTCTTTGACAAACGGCAGGGACAATTACGAGACCTGAGTGTGAAGTGGGTCTGGGATGCTTTCAAGTCAGTGAACAAACCAGAAATCATCAAGAAGGTAAGATACAGTATAACAGCGAAACAGTACATCATTACTTACCTAGTTTGGTTGAAGGCCTTTGAATTGGCGGGTGTGCATGGTCTGAATCTTTCATTCGAGGGCTTGACGTCCTACTCAATCCAAGAGACACTACGTCAGCTAAAGAACACAAAGCCTGAGCTTTGGAAAGAACTGGAAAATGCAAGACAAGACGCACCAGTAGACCCCACAACGACTGCTCTTGAGGATCAACGGACCAGGGCTCAACATGAAACCATGATCGATGATGATAGTGCCATTTCAACCCGTCAATTGGCAGATAAAATGGTGCAGGGCACTGTAGCAGGTAGTGGTGAATGTGCTGAGGACTGATCCAGTGGGGTTGTGGTTGTCGGAGAGGCCGAATCATTGGATTTTTGTGGAGGTGAGGCAATTGCACAGGACGTCGAGGTGGAACTAGGTTGTGGGAAACGAAAGCACAAAGCAAACATGCTTTACTCCCACCACTTCTGGTTGAGTCATGAGGACTGACTGTTACATGTACAAGTACTTACCTCTACAAAGTCGATATGTCAGCCCCAATTGGGTGCAAGTACGGTTCAAGGCTATGCTACCTTCTGTGTTTAATCACTGAACGTACTTAATTTCCATTCATAAAAGAAATTCATCAGTCGGGCCTGTGACACATGACAGACAATTTTTTTTTGTCATTTTGGGCCTCATGTGACGCGTGACGGATGAACCGATCAAAATGGTATAGTAATATATCAGTGAACTACTCCAGTCACTGAGATTCCAACACTCTCTGCTTCGACTCCGTGACAATGCCACGTACACATTGAATGGGGTGAGCTCTCCTGTAGGTAGTTATGGCATAACATCTGCACATTTAATTAAAAAAAGGTCCACTGCAAAAAAAATGATGCTTCGCAAAAAAAAAAGGTCTGCCCCATAAAAAAGTAAGGCTCATTGCAAAAAAGGTCTGCCACAAAGGCTTGTCACCAGAAAAGTGGTCCACTGCGAAAATTTAGAACTTAAGTATGTACTACTAGTTAATACTCATCTCTGGGGGTGTAACCTGTTGTTACGAACACGCTCGCAACTCCTATCTTCTTTGACACTTATGAACAAACCCCTATTCATTCGAACACTTATGACTTTTCTTACTTCCTCACTTTCTAGGTCACGTGACTAGCATGCACCTACCTCATGACAAGGCTATGTTCAAAACTTAATCCAATTGGCTGCCACACAACACACAGCCTACAGACTCATCGTCCAATTGGATATGATCCATTCTATATGAACTTCTCTTCCATTCTCGCACAGCATCATGGCTGTACGCTTCTCTTCTCTTCTATGACATTCCACGAGATTCCAACCAATGGCGGAATACTCTCTTATCTCTACCCTATGCCCTATACCAAATAGATACAAACACATGTAGTAGTATATAAACCCATGAATCAGCGCCAGTAAACTCCATCAAAGTTTACTTGGCTTTCTTACATCTCACTCCTGCCTGAGCACCTCAGTTACACTTCACTTCACTAGTCATTCGCTCTTGCTTTAGAGTGTTTGCTTCACCTGTAGCCAACATAGTTGATCCGGGTTCCAACGAATAATAGTCATACTCTCAAAATACAAATCTGGACAAGGAGTACTTCGGTCATCCACCACTCCGATAAGGAAGAGATTACAGAGACAGGTGTTTTGTGTGGTGAGGGTACCAGCATCAATATTGAGGTTATTGATCATCTGTTACAGAAAATCCGGATCCTCTGGAAGTGGAAACTACAGAAGTACCAATGGAACTTCCGGAACAATCTTGGCGAGTGTCCCCTATGTCTTTTGACTCTTACTATGATGACATCACTCCTCTTTCTTTACCTGGAATAATCCTTTCCTATGGACCTCCTTCAGTGTCTCCTTTCTACTCCTTTGGTCTCTCTCATTCTAACCTTCATTGGGATACATTAACACATCCGCTTTCAGAACTTCCTGATGTGTTAACTTCCTTATAAAGTACATTTCCTTTCCTAGAAGTGGAACTCTGTTCCCCTTATATCTAACCCCTCTTATGTTCCCTTCTTGCCTCTAAGGATATCCTTCTCCTCTGTCAAGCTTTTTCGACTAGTTCCCCCATTTATCCACCCAGGCTCCTATAAATACCCGATGACCTGTACAGTAGTTCCCCAGCTAGTTCTATGCAATACAAGTGTAGTTCTAAGACTCACTCTGAGCAACTTGGGAAGTTGTTATCAAGACTCTACCATCCTTCTGCCTGGAATCTTCCAATCAGAAATCCCCAAGAGACAGTCTCAGTTCTATGCTTAGCATAACACCTATCATTGACGTGGACCACTGAATGTTGATGTGGGCCACTGACCATAGTGAGCAGAGTTTGAATCACGGAGACATAAGAAGTGAGATGTGACTTGTCTGCTCCTTACTTTTCTCTTCCTCTTCTCACAACACCATGGCCAACATGCTCAAAAAACTCAAGAAATTCACCCAGCACCCCACCCTCACTCCTGAGCAAGTGGAGGCCAAGGACGAGCTTGATGCCGCGATCACCGCGGTTCAAGTCAAGGCCAACACAAGGCCTGAAGAGGACACGTCATGCAAGATGAAGGGCAAGTGGGTGGAGGCATGGGAGAGCACCATGGTGAGTAGCTTGACACTCTGTTGTTGTATCTGGGCTAACAAAAACATAGGAGGAGTTGTCCACAGTGCTGGAGGCTGCCACTGCGGCCAGGGTTGAGGCGTTCATACCTCCCCAAGTCAGATCTCGACTCAGTCCTTGCACTGAAGCGAGCGTCCAGTATCAGACGCAACAGGACGCAGAGAGAAAGTGGGCGGCTGACAAGGTGAAAGAGTGTGAGGACGCAGAAGTGCGACAACGTGAGGCAGAGGAGATGGAATGATGGCACATCGAAGAAGAGGTGACACAGAGCCTTCAGGAGAGTGAGAAGACTGCGAGCAAGGGATTCAGTCAAGCCAGCGGACCGTTGTCCACAGGCTTGGGAGTCCAAGAAGAGCCGAGGAGTGCGACGATCAAGGTCCCGGGCAGGAAACGAAAGGTAAGCAAGCAATGTATCCATGCATGTAGTTAACTGACGAGGACTTTTCAGAGAGCTGCCCCACTCTTTCTCCCAGACGAAGAGGGGATCGAGGAGGTCGAGATCGACAACGAGGAAATCAATCACCCCAACCCGTGCGGGTACTGCACAGAGCACGTCATAACGTGTCGGGGCAAGCCTGGCATCACCTGCAACGCTTGCAAGGCGAAGAAGGGGTCGTGCATGTACTTGATGGGTTGTGGGCGTGTGGGGAAAGGGAAAGGGAAGGCGAAGGCTGTAGAGCCCGTCTTCAAATGTAAGTCCTGTCGTTATTCCTCTTTTCTTTTTACTTATTCATTTTCCAGGGCTTCCTACCACAAATGCACTAGCTGGTCTGTCGCGACATGTATTGTCGGCGGTCATGCACGTCGCATTGTAGAGGAGCAGATCTCCCTACTACTGAAATCGATCATATCCAGCGTCTACGGCTGCCCCAGAAAGTCATTGGTACGTCTCGTGCACTTCTCCAACTCGAAGGACTTTCTTTTACCACGTTTACATTGATCCGCTTTACTCATTTTTACCTCCGCATTAGTCCGCGGACCTATTTTTCATACTTAGCATTTATTTACACGCACAGATGACTTCGTCACGATCGTATTTGCTATGTTTCAACATTTGATTGATGTTTTGACTGATGACTTATTTGTTTCAACAACCATTACTACCTTTTCACTTATTTCAAATCTTGTCGAGTCTTGGGTGTGCCTGGACTATAAAAATATGTGACAGAATATGAAATAAGTATCTTCGGGATCTCTCTTGCGTTCCCCATTGTCGTCTCATAGCGAGAAAACTTGTCCTTGCCCTGCATCATTGTCATCGCCCTCGTCATTGTCAGCGTCATCTCGTTATCGTCCCCACGCGCGGTTTAACAAGCTGTTGATTAGTCTAATTGACTTCGGACTTTGTTCTCTACCTTCAGACTTAGTTTTCAAGTGTCGGACTAGCCTTGCATTGGTTCGGTTGGTCAACTGTATCCTTCTTTTCTGTACTCCTCTCCCTAGAACCCTTGGGGACGAACCTCTTGCCTCAAAACTAACCTGTGTGCTTGGTCCCCAAGTGCACTTAGGATCTTTCAGCATACCCGGACACCGACAGGCCCTCCAAGCGGGTGAAGGCCGACCATACTGGACCGCAAAGCACCGCGCAAATAGCAGTGACTCGTATCGAGGCCGGACTGTGCCTCAAACAGGTGCAGCTGAAGGGAATGGAGGCCGACATTGCATTGATGTACAGAGAGTTGGAGGTGGTAAAGAAGGTGATGGGTCTTGAGTAGATAGCGTTTGGTAGCATAGTCTTTTGTAACTTCCCCTTGATACCCAATCAAACTTGCGTGTCCGAGCAGTCGCATGATGTGTGATCTGAGCAAAGCAAAGTCCAAAGAAACATAACACTAAGTCAAAAGAGATAAGACATGAAATAAAAGCGAGAAAGAAAAGAAATTGAGAGAGAGAGAGAGAGAGAGAGAGAGAGAGATAGTCCATTCGGCAAGATACCTGCTTGACTTGTGTTCATCGACTTGTTCTTTTATTGTCTATACCTTTGATATCCCAAAAGATTAGCATGGATTAGCGCAGAATTTCGAAGAAAAAGCGAGACATAACGTGCGCTGTGTCTCTTGATGTGTTCGAAGGTGTAAGTCTAGGTATCTGGGCTGTGAGACACAAGAGACGAGAGATGAGAGGATGAGATAGAGATAGAGAGAGGAAAAGATGTTTTTGTTTTTGTTTTTTGGATAGAGAGTAACACTAGAGAAAGAGAAGTTGAACATGTTCAAGAGACATAAAACAGTTTTCGCTTTTTCTGATATTGAGGTCACCAGACCAATGCCGGGGTAGAAACATAGACATATCGTAGTTGCAGAGGAGAGGCTAGTCGGAATCGACCAGCTCCCCTTCCTCGTCATTCTGCTCTGCATCCTCTATTCCTACCAGATTCCCGAGTTCTTCTTCATCCATGTCAGTCATGGTCGTAACTGGCACCGCTGATCGAGTCCAAGGATGATATGGGATCAAACAGAATGCTGAATATCACAATTTAGAGACTGCACTGTCCAATTCTGCCAACAAGTACGATCCTCCAGTAGTCTGGCAAAGAACCACCATCAGACCTAAGTACCGTGATTTCGTCTTTCGGTTCAGCTCCTTTTTGATGCGAGAGTTATGGACTAGAACTAGACTTCCAGGCAAGAAATCATAGTCCTTGATCCAATTCTTGAATTGCTTTTTGAACTGTCGAATTGATGTGAAACGAGCCTGTAAGACCTGTCTGTGGATTGACTCTAAGTCTTCCTGACACTTCTGGAGCTGCTGGGCTCTCCAAGCAATCAGGTCCACTCTAGAAATTGTATCAGTCTCAAGAGGAGGAACGAGAAATGTCACTTCAGATAAATCAAATGGAAACAGCGGTTCAATGCCGTGAACCATGAAATATGGTGAAAGTCCCATTGATTTGACGATCGTGATGCACTCGGCCCAAAAGACCAAGTGAGCTGCATGAGGCCAGCGTGACTCTTCCCCCTGGGTACTTTTCATGATGGCGCTCAAACCATTAGCCTGGGAGTTGTAGGGGGAGATGTGGATATGGTGGATACCATACCGCTGTGCAAGGACATCTAAAGCTTGAACAAATGCAGATCTGTTGTCAGTAACTATTTCAGATAAAACACCCCATCAACAGAGGATGTCTTTGTAAATGAAGCATGCGAGAGTGGCCGTGTTCTCTGTGCAGAGTATTCTCCACTCAGGATATGCCATCATGGCGCACCAAGCTTGCATGATGTAGCGGTAGCCGCCTACATGAGGCATAAGCATAGTGTCCATGTGTGCCTTGAAGAAAATCCCGCCGATCATGGGAACAGTCGGCGGAATATGCAGCCTTTGCGTCTGACAGATTTGGCACTCATGACAAGTCCAAATGTACCATTTCATGTCGTCTGCTAGCATTGGCCACTAAAAGTGCGTGAGAAGACGAATGCGGACTGTGTAGACACCCTTGTGCCTGAGGCCATTGTGCGCCTCCTTAATTAGTCTGTACCGTTTCTCCTCAGGTACCACCAGTTGATGGCGACCGTGAGGTTCTCGACACCAGAGTGAATCATTGTGGAAAAAGAAATGCATCGCAGCACTGATGAGGGACAAGTAGTCCGAGTCTGAAAGGTTAGCAGGATGAATTTGAGATTGGAGGAAATTGTGTATGTGATGGATCCTGTCCTCTTTTGCAAAAGCTTTGGAGGAGCGAGGAATCATCGGATTATCCACATCCATAGATTCAGCAGGCTGATCGACTGCATTTAGCATTGCATGAACCAGGGACCCTTTCAGGTTTGTCTGGACACTAGTTGTATCAATGTATGGCATGTAGTTCCTGTGGGAGTCAGCATCAAGTAGCGGGGGAAAGAAGTGGTCATTTAAGAGAGTAATGGCGAAGGAGTAAGAGTTGTTGAGCCAGTCTTCATGATTCTCCTCGTCTGGAGGGTCAGCGTCAGCGCGGGGACATTGAGAGAGTCTGTCCACACCTGTATGATGATCCATGGGGATGTGAACAAGTTTGAAAGTGAATAAGAGGATGCCAGCAATCCACCAATTGATGACTGCATTTGGCTGTAGATCCAGGTTGTTGATCATACCCTTCACATACTTGGCGTCCATTTCGACTGTAAAGTTAGCGACTCGGAAGATGAAGATATGAGTTGCTCGTAGAGCATGAAATGATCCGTATAGCTCCAGCTGTTATGAACACTCCAATTCCAATCTTTAACCCCTATGAATACTTCATTCCTCATATGCAAAACCAAGTCACTTTCTAGATCACATGACCAAACACGTGTTATGCCTCATGACAAACCTATGCTTGGAATGAAATCCTATTGGCTGCCACACAAAGCATTGCCACAGGACTTATCGTCCAATAGGATAAGATCCAGATCACATGATGAACACATGCATCAAAGGCAATGCGCCTTATCCATGACTCACTCGCACAGCCAACAAGGCAGTGTCCTTCTTATGACTCATGATGACAACGGACCAACAGTGTAATGAACTCTTATCCTATACATAGCCCTAAAACAAAATAGACACAAACATGTACAGTAGTATATAAGACCTTGAATGCAGGCCAGAGAACTCCAGTAAAGTTCTCTTGGTAATTTCCCCTAAAGACTTCTGATAAAGGGATTGACACCTCTAAGGACATACAGTGGCTCAAATAAGTGTCACAATGTTGGGCCATTTTGGAAAGATGTGACATTTGCAAGAGAACCAAAATGTATCAACTCTGACCCTTGCTGGGCCATCGATGGTCCTAGCCCCAGCCTTGAATATGAGCCCTTAGTCATGTGATTTGGTTCACATGGCACTGAGATATAACAATTTCAAAATGGCATGTCATTGGGACACTTATTTGAGTAACATTTCTGTTCTGTAATTTTGTTATTTTGTGTGTCAACCCTTTGCTTTTATCACTACTACTAGCCTTCTATGCATGTTTTCTATCAATATTTGACATTCCTCAATCTTTATCTTGCCTCATTCCA